>VDFB02305108.1:0-26005 GCA_007258455.2 Sequoia sempervirens | reverse complement strand
TTGATGAATAGAGAGCACAAATGCGCTTAACTTTAGTAATCTTTAAATCTTTAACTTGTTTATATGATAATTTATTTGCATAATATGCCCTTGATGTTTGCCTCCTATTTTTCCATCCAGATATTTGTTGGGTAATTGCATCCACATTTTTTAACAAATCTTTCAATGAATCTGCTAGATGTATCCTTTCTGTGGTTGAAGAATTTTGATCACTCAACCTACTAATAAGATCTTCAACTTCTTTTTTGTTGTTTTCAATTTCACTCCTCAAATTTTCTTGAGTGCCAGGAGGGTATTGAGAGAATGGTGGGGCAGGTTGATTTTGTTGTTGAGGTTGATTTTGTTGAGGTTGATTTGGTTGAGGATTTTCCTCCTCTTGTTGAGGATTTCCTACAAATTAAAAAAAAATCATTCATTTCTAAACTAAAACAAACAAAATCAATTTAAAACAAAAAAATTCATTAGAAATACCAAACAAAACTTACCTCTTGCATCTCTTCGTCGTCGGGGTGCCATATTTGTGAAGAAAATTGAACTCAAGTTGATCAAGTGTCAAGAAGTCACCTCCTCAACAACGCGAGCGCGTAGTGCAGGGTTTTTGGCCGCGGGCAGAAATGGAAATCAGAAAAAATAGAAATGAAGAATGTTCCTTTTTTTTGCTTTTAAAAAGACAAAACGCGTTCGCGTTATAACGCAAACGCGTTTTGTCTCATTTTTCACTTTTGTGGCCACAAAAGTGCGACCATCTTGGTGCACTTACCCTAGATTTTTTCCTTGATATTGCTTATACAATTTATACCAAATTTAAACTCATTTATCCACTCCTATTTGCTACTGTGGGTAAATTTCTTTAGGAAATAAACATTGGTCAAGTCTGCTTCATTGTTGTAGGTACACCCGCCTAGGTCTAGCAGCACCTGAAGAGTAGAAGGTCTAAATCATTTGGGCTTGTCTATTACCCTGAAATGTATCAAGAGACTGGCAACCTCTTGAGGTATTTTTCCTTCGTTTTTGAGAGCTAACAAGTGGTTTACAATTTTTTGCCAAACTGGACACTGAAATAATTTTTTTAAACTAAATCTTTACTTTTGGGCACCTATAGCAGCTAAACCATGAGGAATTTGAAGATGATGCAAACTAGAGTTTTGTGACATTTTGATGTTACAGATTCTAAATATATATTTTTTAAATTTTTTGGAATCAATTTGCATTTCTTTTTCCATCTCACTCGAAAACTAGTTTTTTTTCATAAAACAACATTTTTAAAAAGTGATGCTCACCGTATAATGCATAAATTTTTTTCCATGAAGGATAAAATTCTAATTCTTTCAAATTTAGATTTGTAACTCTAATATCTAGTGCTTTCGCTTGGTTAGATAGTTTTTTATTGAATATTTTTTCTTTAATCAAGTTTCAAAGTCAAACAAATTACAATTTAGACATAGCGCGACCGTATAACGCATAACTTTTTTTGTATGTATCGAAATTCATTATTCTTTTGAATCAAGGACTTCAATATCTGGTTCACTCATAGTTTTTAATTTTTTTTTGATAATCTGCTATTTTTCCACGTGCAGAACAAAGAGCTTGATTTTTGGTGAAAAACATATGTTTAATAAAACTAAGAAAACAAATACATAATAAAACCAAAAAATATTAAAATTATATTCGTTGGATAGCTCGTTATGAGGACTAGCTGATTCCAGTTGGGTTTGTGAAGTCTCCATCATTTTCATCTTCAACCCAAGCTCCGAAGTGCAAAAGTTTAGATTTTTTTTTGTCTAATGGGGAGAGTGAGGGATAAGGAGAGTTCTAATGAACCCCTAGGGGTTCGAGTGAACCACCTTTTAATTTGCATTTTTCTTTATTTTTTGGGCGGGAAATGGGGGGAAAGAATTTAAGTGGGTTCGCTCAAACCTGTAGGTTCGTTTGAACCCCTAAACCCAATTTTTTTGCCATGGGCTCATTTTTTGTGAGTTTTCCTTCATCAAATTGTAAACCACTATTGTGGCTTCACCCTCGGTAGTTTTGTGATCGTCAATTCACTTGCAGATTTTTGGTTATTATTTTGTGTTTTGAATCTCATGGAAGGTTTATTAATGTATTTGTTGTGTTATCCAGAAATCTCAGTGCCTCGTACCAAACTACATGTCAGTTTGGTGATTTGGTTGATATCTTTTTGTTCATCATTGTTTTGTGGCCGACTTAGTTGATATAATGTATTGCAGCTATTTGAGGAATGTTTATTCGAATATTTCAATGTTTTATCATTTTGTTTTGGGTCTAAGCTAAGTTGTGGACGACCGTTGTGGATGCACATTAAATATTATTTATGATCCAAGTTGATAGTTGTGAATATTTCTAAGTTTTATTGAACCTGACTTGTTGTGATTAAATCCTTTGTTGCAAACATATATAAGTGATCAATTACATCATTTTGTGTGTGTAAGAAGTGTAGAGTTGTGTTGTGATTATCATAAGGGTGATTAATCGATTATGCACAATTTCACTTGTGCATATGTAAAAGATTTTGTAGTGCAAGTTTGTGTAGAGCAGAGTAGAATTGCAAAATCAGTCAAAAGGATAGAAGATCAACTATAGAGCTTAACTCGAACTATATTCAAGCATTTGTAGATGCTAACCTCTCAGTTCATTCTCTTGGATCCAATCCAAATCATTGTAAGGTAGTGTGCCTCTCTATTTTGAGTAGTGAGCTCTAGGTAGTGTGCCTGAATGCAAGTGCATTCCCATTTTGTAATCTTTCTTTTGGGTATACTCATATTATATTATGGACTAGCCATCCACTGTGGTTTTTCCCCTATCAGGGTTTCCACATAAAAATCCTGGTGTTATGGTGTTGTGATTGTTTGCTTTTTGTTCATGCATAAATATTTTTTTGAATGCTTGAGTGAGTTAAAGATCAGAATAATAAATTTAATTTTTGCACAACACTAATTCACCCCCCCTCTCAGTGTTGCTTGTTTCCAATAGGTGTAGCCATTATAACCTCAATTCTATCTCAAATGCTTATAAAATCACTTCTAATTCAAACCCACAAAGCACAGATAGTTTCAAATACCTTTTTCATGCTCAAGGGGATCTAGTGTTTGAACTAATTTGCTTTGAATCGCCTTCAACTCTCCTTCAATTCACTCTGCTCTCTTTCAAATGTGTAAAAATGACTTAGAATTTCTCTTTATACCTTACCGATCTACCCTAATTTCACATTTATTGCTTCAATTTTTGAAAAGCTTAGAAACCCTTTATTATTACTCTATAAACCCTAAAATGCTCCACAATTCTTCAGATTTGCATATTTCCTATCAAAGTATTTTCCAAAAGCTTAATCATACCATTTTACACCATATATATTTGTGTCAATGCTTGAAACCTCGTATATCTAGGGGGTTGTTAGATGTTTCTATCATTCTTGGGTTTAGTTTTCAAGAGAATTATCTACACTAGATGGAGGTACAAATGAATTCAATTCATCCTTGTTCTTGGGTTCCTCTTTCTTTCTCTAGATCTTCTCCATTCCCTTCTTGACTTCAACAAGATCAACTTTCTGCACAGGTTTATTCCACTATTTCGGATTAGTCTGCCTTCCATTCTTTCTTCTGCAAAATATTGAAATATGTCCAAGTTTATTGCAATTGTAGCATACAACATTTTTCTAACCAAACTGACTTCTACTCATTCTTGATCTGCATTGGTTAGCCTTATGTCCAAATACACTGCATGTGTAACAGTAGCCATTGAAAGATTGAAACATTCTACCAATATTGAATGTATTCATCATCTGAATTCTACACTCAGTAGCTTTATGTCCAAATTTCTTACATATAAAATATTATCTAGAAAAGGATCCAACATTTTGATTCATTCTACTTCTACATTATATAGCTTTATGTCCAAATTTATTGCATGGAAAACAAATACCATTGAAATATGAGTACCTTTGAGCATTTGGTTGTCTGATAGGAGGTCTTCTAGTATTTCTTCTTTGATTCTTGATCTGTCTATCATTTCCTTGAGTCTTCTTTTAATTTTCAACCTTGTTAGGTGTCTAATTTTCCTTTGATCTTTGTCCTTCTTCAAGTCCCAAACCACCTTTATCCTTAGAAGGTTTCTGAATTGCAATCAATTCATCAAGAATAGTAGTACTTGTTTTGAATTTTTCCTCATGAGCTCTTGCTTTCTCTAGATCTGATCTTAGGGTCACCACTTCTTGTTCAAGTTTTTTGTATTCATCAGTCTTTCTTTGCATCTTAGCATTCTGACAATCCTCAATTATCTTCTTTTCTTCCACTTGCACTTTCAGTCTGGTGATATCTTCATTTTCCTTCTTCAATTGCTCATTAACTTCTCTATGTCTCTCTCTAAACTTCTTGATTTGTTCTCTCAGCTTTTTGATGCATTCATTTACTTCCCCTAGGCTTTCCTTCAAACTTTTATTCTCACTTTCAACTTTGTCAAGATCTTTAAGAGCAACTTTAAGTTCTTCTTTGTCAAACATGTAGTCATCTTCTTCATATTCAATTGCAGAAATCTCTTGCATAGGAATAAGACACCTTTTTTCAGTCATGTGTTCAAACTCTAAGATCTTCCTCAAGTTGTTAGGCTTCTCAAAAGGAACAAACCTCTGATACCAATTATTGAACACACATAATACTAAAGGGGGGGTTGAATTAGTATTCTATATAACCAATTAAACACAAACCATCCAATTAACAAAGTGTATCTAACTTTAGTAATGAATGGAAGCATGAAATAGATCACAAGACCACATAATACATGAACACCAAGATTTTTACGTGGAAAATCCAAAAAGGGAAAACCCATGGTGAAGATTAGCTCACAATATATTATAACCAATTATAAGATATTACAATGGCTCACTACCACAACTCACTGTCCTTATAAGGCTCACAACTAGAAATAGATACAAAACAAAAGTGGCTACACAACCAAAGTGTGAACTAATGTAAGATACACCTTCCTTGTGTTGAATTCAGTTCCTATGAAGCTCTGAATGCAAAATACTACTCTGCTCAGCAGTCGCTTAGCATTCACAACAATTCTTCCCTTATTCTGATCTCACATATACAAATTTGCAAGTTCCCACAATTTCAAATCTTACACACATCATGTTATGTTGTTTCCTATCTATGCAACTCAAAAATGTCCTACATATATACCTTATTACATCTACATACATCAATTAGGTTTCCCTAATTAGATGTAGCCTTATTTTGATTCAAAGTAGCTTTGTCGGCACCAAATTACTTGATTCAAAAACATCTTCGCACTCAAGTCAAATGTGTAATACTTGATTTAGGTTGGCATATACCTAAAATAGGTCTTACTAACATCCATAATATATACATATTCTTTTCAATGCATAACATGTATTAGGTTAGCCAAGAATTGGACATAAACACAAAATAAGCCAACTGATCACACACCAATGACCCATATGATCGCATAAACACACACCAACTGGAATGTGTAGAGTACTAACACCTATAAACTATCTCCCAAAATAGTAGAGACTGATTCCAAACATCAGAGGAATATGGACCAGATAACTCATACCCATTTACACTGTATAGAGCCAAAAACTATATGCCGAACTTCTACTACTTGTAACTATTAGCCTGTTCATCCAAAATCGATGAAATATAGATCATAGATTCCTTTGGTAGACCTAAATAACATACCGTAGTTGCATAAGTTGATCTTATAACACAAGCAATTCTGGACTAAATTACTGGATCAAGGTGTCACCAAAATTGTTTACCGAATTAGACAAAACGGTTAACAAACAATGTTGGCATCAATGACAACAAAGGATTTCTTCTTCATTCTTCCAACAATATATGCATTTGAAATTCCAAATGAAAATATTAATTAGACCATTGAAAACACGGTTTGTTATGGAGAAATTATTAATTGCATATGCCTTATAAATAAATTGATGGCAAATTGAAATGCATTGGACTGATAATTTGTAAAATCTAGACTACTTTGCCACTCTAATTTATTCACTAATTTTGAATTGCCCAATACGAACTATTCACCAATTGGTAAACATTTGGCAATAAAAAAATCACAGATTAAAATATAAATTAAATTAGAGGGTTATATAACGAACTAGATATAGTAAGGTAAATGGGATATTTGAATAAGTTGAGCATTCTCCACCAATATCAAATGTTATTTTTAATCTTTCCATAAAAGATTTTTCTAGGGAATTTAAGTTTGTTAGGTTTAAATGGATGGGTACAACTCAATGAGTAATAGAAAGTAAATAAAAACATTTTTTTTGTCTGATAGTGATGTAAAACGACACATAAGAATACAATAAAGATGAAGTCATATATATTTGAAAAAACACACAATAATAAATAATTGAAAAATGATAAAATTTTGTGTTATCAAAACTAAGAAGGATTGAATTGTGATAATAAATATAAAGATTAACAACTTTCAAAATTAGAATAGATATATACTTCATTGTTAATTGCATTATCCTTTTTGAATGAAATTGTTCCGTGATCACAAAACTATCAAAACCATTGAACCTATATATCCAATTGATAGTTATCTTTATTAAAATAGTCGTTGACAAATATACATTTTTTCCCTATAACGAAATTAAATGTCGACGGAAGGTAAATAACATGAGGCCATATAGATAGTAGGTGAAGGCTCCCATGGCACAAACTGTAAGTGCCAACCACAAACACTTGGGTGCTACCATAACATATACACCAGTGATGAATGAGAGTATCGTTGCACCGACTGCGTGCTGTACAAAACCTAGCCCATCATAGCCTATCCACATATTACCGATAGAGAAACATAAAACGCCTCTATGATATACAATACGAACGAGGATGAGATCAACCACTTCCCTCTTTCTAGATTTGAATGTCAACGTAAACAATGCAAGCATTGAACTGCAGAAAGCTATCGAATCGAAGATGGTAAAGATTTGGAGTGCAATTGCATGCATCCGTACGGGAACGCCGTTGTCGCTCCGTACTCCTCCTGGAATTGTGAAGGCTGCCGCAAACGTCACTGTGAAAACGAGTGTCGCAATTATAGAGAGACTGTCTACGCCTTCTCTTTTATCGTCACAGTACATCTCTGGAAATATCTCTGGTTCGTCTTCCAGCAACGGCTTAGACCTTTTCAGCAAGAACTTTGTCCATGCCTTCTGGTACGCGCCTCTTCCTCTCAGTGGTAAGCCGTACAGCCAATTCTGGGGGAACCTCGTCTTGATGTCGATCACATCCAGGGCAGTAAGACCGTTGATATCTACTGCATTTAGATTCCATGTCGATATTTTTGTCATGGTAGATAGCATCTGCAGATAAAGTCACAGAAAATTGTCTTAATATTTAATCGAATTCCTTTTTCAATACTTTTCTATGTAATAAGATAACATTCTCTTTCTAATAATAAATCATTGAATGCGAAACATACAAACTATCTTATTGCATACTACGAGACCAATAATATTTTTCTTCTTAATATTACACTAAATTCAATAATCAAATGATTATTTAAAAACAGCCCACCTCATCTATAAACAAATGTGATCAATAACTAGTATACCTTTGACACGTTTGGCATTTAAGAATAGCCGAACTCATCTATAACAACAGAGGTAAGTAACCCATAAATAGCCTTCATAGGTAGCTCACGTGTATATAAAGTGGTAAATAGTCGTTTACCTCATTTATATAGAAATATTTTTAAATTAAAATAAGGACAATTTTATAAATTTTTCTTCATTTGTCATTGGGGTTTAAACACTACATTCTTAGTTTTGATTTGTTTCAATAGTTCATTTGAAATCGCATTCTTCTCTAATAAAACCCATCTATCAGGGGAGAGGGGCTCATAGTGGAGCACCCTAACTTCGCGTTTCTCAAAATCTTACGTAGAAATTTCAAATCACTCGCAATTCTGTACAACCGTTTATTTGACAACTTATGTGCTTATATATTTCGTTTTAGAGCCACATCAGCATGCTTTTTGTTGAGGTATGCAAAAAGGCCCAAAAAATAAGTGAGACCGATAGTGGTGCACTAAGTTATGTTTTATTGGTGCACTGATGTGGCATCATATGATTTGTCACTTTGCGTACTTTATGGATAAAAAGTGTTTTGCAATTGGATATTAAAGTGCTCAACTATGGGGCCCACTAAGGACTACTTCTATCCCCACTATTGGACCCTACTCCATTATGGGCCCCTCTCCCCTAGTGTGACTCAAGATAAACCACCTCAACAAATCAAAACTTAGAATGTCTTATTTAAGCCAAAATCTTATCAATTACATACAAAAACCCTAAACAACCCTGCAACTTAAGAAATTTTTGTGACCGAATGCAAGAATTATAGCTGAATAGTTTCTGGACTTGATTATGTAAGTGGTTTTTGCATCAATGTTTCGGATCACACTCCGTGATCCATTTTTCATTATGCTGTTTACTTCATCCTGATGTTTAGGATGAAGTAAAGAGCATAACGAAAAATGGATCATAGAGTGTGATCTTTGATGAAAAACCACTTACACAATCAAATCCAAAAACCATTCAACTATAATCTCTGTGGATTGTAAAAATCTGTTATCATTAACGAATGCAAGAAGTTAAAGAAAAGCCAGACCTTAGAAGCCAGTTCCCCGTCAATGGCTGCTTTATGAAACGCCGTCTTGCCATCATTGTCAGCATGGTTTATTAGAAACGAGGGATCCATGGAGTTGAAGAGCAGAGTATTCGCCACTGGAACATTGCCATATTCCAAAGCAAAATGCAGAGCATTCTTGTTGTCCTTCCCAAGAACTTCTATACAATCGGGAACATTGTCGATCAAGCAGCTCACTATCTTCTCGTAACCCATAAGCGCAGCAATATGAATCGCAGCCATCTCATCCTGGTTCTTTTGCAGAGCCATATCTGGACTTATTCTCAGCAACTCC
Organism: Sequoia sempervirens; assembly: GCA_007258455.2. Classification (NCBI taxonomy): domain Eukaryota; kingdom Viridiplantae; phylum Streptophyta; class Pinopsida; order Cupressales; family Cupressaceae; genus Sequoia; species Sequoia sempervirens. Next base: position 17,011 of record VDFB02305108.1, on the reverse strand, counting down.
TCTACGAGCTTTTCATGACCCATTATTGCTGCTCCGTGCAATGGAACGTTACCTGAAGCGTCCGCCTTTCTAGCCAATGCGGGTCTCATTCGCAGCAGGTGGAACGCCATTTCTGAAACATAGAGAAAAACCTAAAACAAAAGCGCCCATATAATCTACAATGTAAAGTTTTCTTAGGGTTTGTTCGGCATTACCAGAGCAGTCCATATTAATGGCCACGTGGAGACAAGTCCGACCATCCAGCCTTGTATCGGAAATACGAACATCTCTCTCCAACAATATCTCTACTACGTCTGAACAGCCTTCTTCACAGGCAATAAACAGTGCAGATTCCCCAACTTTATTCACAATTAATGCAATACCCTTCACTTCCTTCAATAGCACGCTCACAATCTCCACGTAATTACCTCTTGCAGCGTAATGCAGGGCCGTTTCATTATCAGCATTTCGAGCTCGGAAGAGATCCTCAAGATTTAAACGACCCGCTTCTAAATCAAATCTGTCCAGACGTTCGCATTCACAGCAATTACAGCGTGCTTTGTTTGTAAAATTGAGCAGAAGCTCAACAATTTCCAAATTTCCCGCCGCCGCGGCCTTATGTAGCGCCGTCTCTTGCTTTGCATTCTTCATCAAAATAATGCACGGTTTCAACGAAAGCAAGAGTTCAGCTAGCTTATAATCCTTTCGAATTGCTGCTACGTGCAGAGCTGTGTTCCCCAAAGGAGTTACGGTTTTCAGAATCTGAGGGTTATTTTTTACTAATTCTCTCACTTTCTCAGAATCCCCCTCTACGACAGCTTTGCAGAGACTTCTATCCATTGGACTCTGCTGGCCTGTCCCCATTGCGCAGTATTGCAGGACTGATCTTGATCATATTACCAAGCTTTTGTAGTATCTCGTGACCAGACACTCCTCATTACGTGTCCTTATCACATTCTACAGTTCCTCCCATGTATCGCCAATTAAATCAGATTTTGAAAGTGACCGCTGTCAATCAAATTTCGAAACGGGGAAGGGGCGATTCAATCCAGAGAGCTTGGATTGCATGTACGCCGTTCCGCATAATATTTCAGACATGGTAAATTTGCACAACTGTAAATAAATACTACGCGGAATATTACCTTGGGCCCAGGTAGTGTTTTTTAATGAACGTGACAGAACATGCAAGGACTGATATGACAATCCATTTGCTTTGGTCCATCCATAATCGCTCCACCGACGTCTGAGACCATTCATTTTGCTCCATGCATTCAAAGATATGACAATAAAGCCTGCAAGGCCATGGAATTTAATCGTATCGTTCACATGACAGACTGTTCACCCTTTCATCACCCCGATTTGACACCTACCAACCTCTGGATTCAACTTTTTTCCTCCACTCGGTAGATAATAATGTCTTTCTAAAACAGATCGAATGAGTGCCTATTGGTGGGAGGATGGTATTTCAAAATTTAGCCGTGTCAAATTTATAGAGATATGTAAACAAAAGGGCACTACTAGAAAATAGTACTTTCCCCAAAAAAATAGTTTGACCACCTCACTTTTGTTTAAAAAATAATAAAAAATGTGATATTATATACTAATTAATAGAAAATGACATAAAAAAAAAAAATATTATTCAATTTTGTTATAAGAAATTTGTAGATGAAGTTGTTTCTTATTTCAACAAAAGACATATTATTTCAAGTTCTTTGTAATATTGTAGTGAGCCCACTGAATTTTGTTGTGTGTAATAAATTGAACGACATTAAAAATATCATTTGAGAAGAAAAATATTTTTAAAATTAATTTTATTAAGGAAAAAAATTATTTTCACATTGATTTATCTTGTAACATAGAAAATAACTATGATGATGTATATAATAATGCCCATGTCATTCAAGACATTAATAGGTTTGAAATTTGATTTAATAAATTAAATGTATTGGATTAGACATGCATTTTACCAAGAATAAGTAAAGAAAATATTAATATTCATATTACTATTCCCAAAATAAACCAATAGAAAGAAAGATAAATGTATTGTTTACAATTACTTAAAATAGAAAATAAAATGTAGATTATATGATTATTGCTTAATTTTTTAATTCTATATGCTCATTGACTAAATTAATAAAAGAAATTGAATACATTAGTAGTGATTAAAAATAAATATAAAATAGATTAAAAAGTATAATAATTTATTACCTTTTATTAAATATTATTGTTCTTATTGTTAATTTTTAGAGTATTTTAAACTAATGGATACAAATTTTATTTAGCTTATTGTTAATTATTTTAATCACAATCTATCATATTTTTTCTATTTGACTTTTTTAATAAATTAAAATTGAATCAAATATGATAAAAATAATTTATATTCATCAACTCACAACATTTTCAATAATAAATAAAATAAAAAAAGTGACATGAAAATAAGTTTGCATTGTTAACATTGTTATAGTCAAAATGAAAAAATTCAAAAGATTATATAGTTTACGTCACACTAGTAATACTATTCACAACTATCATTCAATACAAAGATAGATGAATTAATTTTGATGTTTTAAAATAAATTTGAAAAAAATATACATTACAAAATTTGGTCAAACTATTTTAATTCTAGCATCTCCTTGGTTCTTTTGGTACCAACTAATAAAACCCTAGATGACATATATATAGGCCCACAACCCTTTGAATAAAAATAATATTATTATCAAATAAGACAATAAATAAAATAAAAAAGTGATATGAAAATAAGTTTGCACTACTAACCTTTTTATAGGGGAGAGGGATCGATAATGGAGCACCTTTGGAGGTCCATGTGGAGTTCCACATGGATCAAAAATAAAATAAAAAATTTCCCTAACATCAAACACATTTTGGTAGACCCGCCAATTTTATTTTTAGCTAGTTGAATTAAATCTGCCACATGTTATGCTCTAATTGGTCTGATGTATTCCTTACTTGTCCTTTTGGATGGCTAATTGATCATCATTCATGCCCATCCCCAAAGGCTACATGGTGGATATTTACAGTGGATCATACAAATGTATGGTAGCTAATCAATTTTCCACCCTAAATGTCCACTTCCTCGCATTTATCACATACTCCCTCCTCACTTCCTTCTATCCAACCACTTGCACTACGTGGAATCAGACAAATGTATGGTAGCTAATCAATTTTCCACCCTAAATGTCCACTTCTTCACATTTATCACATACTCCCTCCTCACTTCCTTCTATCCAACCACTTGCACTATGTGTCCCTTCCCATTTACTCAACCTTGATGACACACAATTCCAAGGCCTTAAATCATTGAATGCTCCAAAACCTCACTCATCTTGCTCATTTTCACCCCTTTCCTACTTGAATCTTTTTGGAGTCTTTGTTTCCTTAGGCATTGATACATGTTTGTCTTCACACTCTATAGCTGACCATCCTTTGGCATCAATACATGTTTGACTCCACTCATTCTTCTTGATATCGCTTGATGATGGTATGAGGGTTTTTTCTCTAGTAGTTTCAAGCATTGAACATGTCCTCTATTTAATGCAAGTGAGGTTCTTAACCTCACTAAGGCTATACCATTGTCCCTTTCTTATTGTTGCTACTTTCTTCAAATTATTTGTTTGATTTGTTTGAATATTTTGCATGTAATTAAATTTTTGTTTGTTAAGTTGAAGGTTATATTAATTTGTTGGTGCTTCTAAAATGAATATTTATAAGTTTTATCTAGTTATTTCTACTATTAAGGTTATGTTACTTTTTGGGTGCTTCAAGATTGTGTTCTTAAACATGGAAAATTTAACAAAGAAAATAATGTTTTGTTCAAGCACCACTATGACTTTGTTGATGTGTTTCAATATCCAAATTGGTTTATTATTTATTTTTTAAATTAGGGTTCTAACATTATGATGAAACAAAGAGTAGGGTTTCAATGCTTCAAATGTAGTTGAGTCTGTCCTATTTTCTGGAATGCGTTCGTATTCATTTGTTCTTCATTTCACAAATATTTAATTTGTAGTTCTTCATTTGTTCTAAAATATAGGTAAATTTTTAGTTTACAATTAATTTGGGTTGTGGTTAATATTTATCATGTAAAACACATGTAAATATTGGGTTTTCTATTTAGGCATATGTAACAAACTAAATATTAGGTTTTCTTTATTCTATATAATATTTTACATATTTTGTATTGGCTTTTGGGATGACCTACAAATTAAATCCTTCAATCCTAATATGAAATTAATCTAAAATGTCTAATTTTTTTTATAGATGCATGCAATTTTCACTTAATGTATTTCTTCCCTTACTTATATTTTGTTCTACATTTTAGCCACATACTATTGAACCATTGATTTTTGGCCCCTATGAACAACTCTTGCTCTTCTAGGGTTTTTCGCCTAAAAGGAGAGAGATAGGAGCAAAAATGCTAATGGTTCATTCAAATAATGTTATGTGTGATGTTATCTAACCTAAATGAAGTTAACTAAATGTAATTGACTGATTTAAATGAATGAAAATGAATGCAAAAGTGAAATTAAAGGTATGTTTGAAAACACATTGTGTAATGCAACAATGAACTAAATGAAGAAATTATGCAAAACAGAAAGAAAAGGGATGAATTTGAGTGCACCTAGGTGAAGTATGATGAAGCCGGAATGTTGTGGATGCTAACTGAAATCACTGATCTTTCACAGTGGGACTCATTCACCTAGGGTGGCAAATTAGTCTTCCTCCTAGTAAGAAAATTGTCGGAAGCAACTTTTTGTCTATCGGGATCCAAAATCTAACAAAATTTAGATGTTTAGCCTTAAGGTGAGTTCATTTTCCACAGGTGGCGAATCAATCCTCTCCCAAATTTCTAAAAAATCATGAGACAAGTCTGCAACACCAGATTTGGAAATCATTGCTTGTCAGGTTATCAAAGTCAATTCTGTAGAAAATGGACAGAAAACCTTCTCCAAGTCTGAAATGGACTTAAGTTGACTTGAAGCACCTAGTTGACTTGTAAACCAATCTTCAACACCAAAAATCTTGTCAAATATGCATGCCTAAATCTGCAAACAAACATGCAATAGGGGGAAAATGGTTTAAGGTTAGTAAATAGGGGTTTGCCTTGGTCAAACCCCACTTTTGGTAATCATACCTTTAATAAAATAATGAAATGAAAAGGAATGATAAACTAACAACATGAAATTTATATCAACTTACCAAACCCTAGATGATGCAAGTCTGAAGTAATGTCAATGGCTGCTTCAAAGTGCTTGAATAGTGCTTGAAAAGATGTTGTAAAATGCTTAAATGCTTGAATGAATAGGTGAATAAGTGAACTTAGATGAATGGGGGTTGAAATGAGATGAAAATCACTTATTTATACAAACTTGTGCCTTAGTTATCTGTTCATACCTCATCGCAGACCGACATCAAGTGTTTTTGAATAAAATCCTAAAAGGAAATTTAAAATATTTTGAATTTGGGGCCAAGGGGGACTCATTCGCCACCCATGGCAAATGGGTCCCACCTAGGATATAAAAATGTGTGTCAAGAAATATGTTGTATTTAATGTTGTTTGTCGGGATAATACTCAAAAATATACTTAATTAAGCATATGAGAGCATAAAGGAGCCAAATAAAGCATGAAAAAGGGATCTAAATAGTGAAAATAGGCCTAGAAGAGCATGAAATCTTGTTACAAGACTTTACAACACTTCAAAATAGGACTTGTTGATGAATAAAAGATGATTTTTAGGTGAATTATAATTAATAGAGTCTAGAAGAATGTAGAAATGTCTTACAACACTTCACAACACCTTCACAAGACATTGTTATTTGAGTTTTAGTACCTAAATAAGCATGTTCAAGCCATGTTGCAGCATTAAATCAAAGCAAAATAGTTCTAGCACCATGAAACAAGACCTAAAATGCCATGAAAATGACAAGGGGCCATTTTTCTATAGCACAACTATGTCTTTGATATCTTCAGTTTGATAGTTACCCTAAATATGTCTTGCCTCAATTTTCAAGTCATTTTGGTCTTATGATGGTATATATATATAAAGAAAAATAAACATATATTTGATTATATTTCTTCATTTTAGTCATATGCATATGTTAGTATATTCGGTCTTAAAGTTAGAAAAATTGTCTTGTTCAATTTTTGAAGTCATATATATATATATATGATTGAAATGAAGAACAAATTAAAACAAATAGAATACTATGCCAATAATATATATACAATATATATTGTTTAGTTTATGTAACTATATATACCAACATATGTATACGCCTGAAATGAGGAACAAATTAAAACACACACACACACCTTTATATATATATACATATGTTTATGCTTGAAATGAGCATTGAACCCTAAGGTAGTTAAGGGATATTTTCCCCTTGAGATCTTGTCATTTCAAGGGTGTTGAATTTCCTCCTCTACACTCTCAATAAGGGATGGATCAATTAGTCAATCCCATTCAAGAAAGGGGTCTTGCCACAAAAAATCTTACTACAACAATCAATTACACACCTCTTGAATAATGGCCAAGTGACCTCCAAATTTGAATGAAGATTGGATAAACCACACAAACCAATCAAGATTGGAGGGCTAGAATGAGTAGACCAACTAGGGCCCAAAATAAGATCAAGCTCACTAAGAAAACAAAATGACCTAAAGAGACTAAAGGCTTGATCAAATACTTAATTAAAAATGGGTCCCCATTTAGCTTGGGTAAAGTGGGGTGTGTGCATACAAGACACATCACCACAGATTTAGAAAAACTATTTCACCCAAAAATAATTTAGGTAAAATGTTTTTTCTTAAAACCATTATGTTGGTTTGAAGAAAGAAACAACTATAAAATTTTACCCTTAATTCATGAAGCTTTTGTAGCTTTACAATTCCTTCTCTCTACTTGTAACCTATGAATGCATAAGAAAATTTAAAACTTGAACTAATAAAATTGGCACCCTCGACTATGCTTAATCAAGGTCAATATTGACCAACCTAAATTATATTAAAAAAGTATATAAATATATAAAGCTTAATACATCATCCCAAAAAAAAATATAATAGTCATTTATCATAATGTTAAAGTTCTACAAGATACCACAACCTTATGCTTTAAGGCTTATTATACTTAGAACAAAAAGACAACCGCATTTACGCTTGTACAAAAAAAATGAGTTCTACATCAAGTTGAACTATGATAGAAACATGAGCAAAACCACCTCATTCAACAAATAACTAATTACAAACAAGTAACTTTTACATTGGGATCTAGCTTTAATACATGCTGATATGAATGCTTGCAACCTAAAAATTTGATTATAGTTCATCATCTCTCCAAGAATCATGGTTTAGTCATATCTCATTAAATTCTTAGCCAACACATAGCCGCCATAGTCATCTTTATTACCTTGAGGTATACATCCATAGGCATATTAAATCCACCAATCCACATGCATTCTCTGACAACTTTGTATTTGGAAATACACAAGTAGTTCATTCTTAAGACATTAAATGTCAAGACAACGCACCAATAGGCTCCCTCAGATATGCACATTGGGCCCATAAAACTAATGCCACCCAAACATAAACATCACCTCCTAGGACATGCAGACATATGGACCCTCCAAATTGCTCTAAAAGCAATGAAAATGATCATTACTAGCTACCTCTCAATTGGCTATCTTCTCAGCTGTTCCTGCCAACCATAGACAATCCAAATCCACAAAGTCCGCAGAGTTGAAGCATTAGGAACATCAAACAGGAGCTCCTCCTAAAATCTGATTAATAGCTTTCTCAGATCCACCAATAGTGGTCGCCTCAGCCCAAATCATGACCACCAGATTTTAGGGCACCAGTTAAAGTGTATTTATCAAGACTTGTAGGGTCCAGTGGCAGCACCATTAGGAGACATGAGTCTGTGACTAAATTGTGGGACACGAATATAAACAGACACTCAGATCCAGTACAATATTCTTTTCTCTTCCGAGGGTATGTATGCTCTGCCAATTGTTGTCACACGACGCTATTTATCAAGATTGATTTTAAATAATTCCATAACAATAAAAAAACTCATACGTATTTTATATTATCAAAACAGTTGAATATAATTATTCAGATGAGTCATATTTTTCTTTTGATATGTTATTAGAATTAAAAAAAATGCGTAATTATATTTTATGTCTAATAAATTTGTAATTAGTAATAATATCTAAGAGTATCATTGGATGGTCTATTATCATATATATAAATAATCTTATTTAATTATGATTTAAAACAAATCATATATATTTTTTACTTTTATCTTTTGATTTAATTATAAATTTATTAAATAGATAAAAAAACCATTTTTAACTAAAAAATATTTTTAAGAAAAGATATCTACATAAGTCAACCTAAAAATTTATCCTAAATCACTTTCTTTTTAAAGCATAGTCACTTTAAATGGTGGCTATTGCATCGTACAAACATAGTTATTGGCGATTTTAAGTTATTATAAATTCTCAAAGGTAACTCGACAATTCTGAAAGATTTTTATAAATCATTTAACTCCTTTGACCCAACCAAAATTTGTAGCCAATCACATGGAAGAGAATCTTTGACCAAACCAAAATTTTAAAAGTAAGCATTATTATGTTTTTTAACTAATTCGGAAATGTTTTTTAACAATATATATTAGGATAGATATTTTAAATTAGTTATTTGAAAACAGCAGATATTATTTTCTAGTTATTTATTCTAGAATATATATATATATATATATATATATATATATATATATATATATATATATATATATATATCTTTTATACACAACCAATCTACAAGCAATTTTTATATATTTGTTTTATTTTTATATATTATTTTTCATTCTATTTTTGAAAATAAATAATTTATTTTTATTCTGATAAGTGTAATAAATACTAGCACTTACACTTAAAGGAGGTTCAAGGATTACACTGATAGAAAACTATATGTATGTTAATATGTTAGGGAGTACATGTTTGTGCATGAAAATTTTAGTTGTATGTGGTTGGATCAAACAATTCATAATACTATATAAAAATAAAGACAATAACAAAGTGTGGTTCAAAATATATTCAAGTTTGTTTACAAAATTTACAAAAATGTTTGTAATAAATATTTGGTGATAAAAAATTGAATGAAATATTTGTATCTATTTTATTTGTGGCGATTGTGTAATCGATGATTTCATGTGCTAGTTTTAAATGAACCGACAGATAGTTTGTTGCCTTCTCATGTAATTTGTTCCTACATGGTTAAAGAAGAAGTTAGTGGACGTACATTAGAAATGCATACTTTATTTTATTTTATTTTGTTTCGTAAGAGAGTATCATATTAACATGCAAAAAAATTACACACATCTGCATAGCAGGAGCCGAACATAACTGTCACCAAAAACTACCACCAAAACCTACCATCAGAAACTACCACCCACCCAAGACCTACCGGCCTGGACACACCAGACTTTGATGCACCACCAAACCCCCAAAGACAAAACCCAACCAGACAAACCCACTACCCACATGCATTTACAAAAATGACATTATGTTGAGTCATACCCACCAACATTCTATAGAAAATTGCAGGAAAAGACTAGAACTAGACCACATTTCCAACAAACGATTACCAGCAAAAGCAAAAAGACCACCTAGCACTTATAGAAAGCCGTTAGCTTTGGCGAAAGCATCAAATTCAAAAACCCAATCAAAGTCACTCACAGCCTCCAACTGCAACACCTTCTTGAGGAATTCACCCCAACTGTCATGATCATCCTATGCCTAACCAAAGCCACACCCTTTAAGTCTAACAAAAGAGGGTAGTACTTAATAACTTCACATGGTACTTTTAGTAGTGCAAGGTCGAATGGACACGGGGCACCTAAGCTAGGTATTACCATGTAGAGAACCTCATCTAGACCACCCAACAATTCCTTCTTGAACAATTTGCAAAACATAGCCTTTGCTTACACCTTTGCCATGCGAATGTCAAGAAGAGACACCAAGAACCTCGAGACAATTTACGTATTCACCCTAAAGGTCTCATGGTAATCCAAATTCCCTTTTTCGAGCACCATTTTCATGGCCACCACGGTCAAGTGATCAATGTTGAGCATGATTTTCTTAAGATGCTAATCAGAGACCTCGTGAAAAGAATTCTACCAAACCTTGCAATCCAGGTGAATTGGAGTGCCCACACCAAAGAAAACTAGTGTGTTTGTTGATATATGCACAAAATTTTTTGAATGCTACTCCATTAGCCTCCACCAGACACTGAAAACTATAGAGAAAGCAAGAGAGAAGAGAGGCATGTTACTAAGAACCAACCACCTTCATGAATAAAATGCAATTAACCTGCAATCACCTCCTAATTTATCATGTTGTATAAAGTGTGTGTGCCACTCTAGGAACCACCCAAAGAACCACACACTGTCACCATTCAGATGAGAGAGTATGCGAAGAAATGAGGTTATTTTCCATGACAATACGTTTTGGAATCTGAGCATATCACTACAGGTATGAAACCATTAATTGTCATAATGTCTCCCAACTCATGACAGTATGAACAAAAAGAATGTGGTTCTTTGGAATTGCTAAAAGCCCCCATTGATGAGGCAACCAAATCACCCGCCAACATCATTCACTCCCACTCCAAAACAGACTTTCCACAATCCATGTGGAAAGTCACTGGCCCAACTTCCCACTTGTTTTTAGTGTTATGTGTCTAAGACAAGAATTAAATCTCTCTGAGGTCCATGCCATCCTCCCCCTAGTTTAAGAGAAAGTCTACCTCCTTATTGCCTTCCCTTAGAGTGTGGTTGATGGTCACCAACTCGAATCCTTCTAGAAGTTCCAAAGAAATCTCAAGTTTTGCACCCAATTTCTAGTGAGACATGTGCCTAGTCCTCAGAGCATTGATGACTAGGGAGGAATCTCCCTCAAATACCAAATTCTTAACTTTCAATTCTCAATAGAGGCGCAATCCCAGGATCAAAGCCTGCATCTTGGCTACATTATTGGTTCCAATCAGGAGAGGCACAACCAATCTTCCTACACACCTAGATTGCCAATCTCTGACAATGCACCTTGCCCTAGAAACTCCTAGGTTTCCATGGGAAACCCCATTGAAATTCAATTTCAGCCACCTAACCTTCGGGGGTTGCCAAACCACATTCCTTCTCTCAAGTTGTGTTGAAGTACCACCTGCCCCCACGTGAGCAGGAACTGTAAGACCATGCCAATTCTTTTTCATTAGTGCATCCCATTCGGTGAAAATAACTTTCCCACCCTGATGCTATGCCACCCATGCATTAACAATTTCCACTATGGTTGCCTCAATTTTGTTTAGTAGAGATTGTGTGGACATTACCTTCTCCTGGAAGATACACCTATTCATCTCCTTCCATAATTCCCATATTAGGTCAACGATGGGCTCATGATCCTGAGACCACCAAAAATTGTTTTCTTGTGAAGCTTCAGCCACCCCAAAAGTAGGCTCAAAAGATTATCTGGCAAGGCCATCTGCTAGTGAATCTTTGCACAAAGCCACGACCAACAATGTTGCATGAAGGGACAGTTCACAAACAAATGACCTCCCATTTCTTTTGACTATTTGTAGAGTACACATCTTGAAGGACCAGAATAACCCAAGCGTGTAAACCTCTCTATCAAGTCAATACTCTTCCTTGCACCACTACCCAGGTGAAGATTCCGGCTTTTGGGAGGCATTTAGTGCTCCAACACAAGTTGGTAGGAAGCCATGGGGCAGGCTTGTTTGACCTAGCCAAGACCGTGTATCCATCCTTGGAATTGTAGATACCGTTTAGGGATGCATTCCATCATTGCACATCTTTGCCTTGCCTTGGGCACAAAACACACCGAGCTAGCTCTGCATCATATATTTCTACTAATTTGGGATCCATACACAACAAACGTGGAATTTTCTAATGATAATTGGGGCATCTTTCCACCCAGAAAACTGTCAAGTAGTCGCCCACCTTGCTACCCCATACTTGCTTTGTTAACAACTTGACCTATGCCAAGTCAAATTTATCTTCCAATTTTCAGTGACCTTCTCATGAGTCCTCCTAGAAGAGATTAGCTCACCCATCCTTTATATTTTTCTTTCATTATCTTAACCCTTTTGAGCTCTAGTTTTGAGTGTATTGTCCATAATAGCTTAGCCCCTAGGGCCTAATTCTGCATTAGCATGTTCTAAAAACCTGCCCCATCTACTTCTTTTTTATCACATATCTTCTTCCACTTTATCAATGGGAACTTATGTTGGTCAAAGTTTCCTTGCCAAAAAAAAATCTTCATCTTTTGATTGATGTCATTGGTTGCCCCACTTGACAAGGGTAAGCACAAAAGCATATATATGGGGATAGCTACAATTACTAATTTTAACATTGTTAGATGACTCGCCCAAGACAACCACTTGTTCTTCCTTGACGCAAATCTATATTTGACCTTTTCAATCACTCGATCCCAAAGCTTTCCTAGTTGGACACATTTAGCTAATGGTAGACCAAAATACTTACATGGGAGCTTTCCTTTACGAAATCCCAAAATGTGAAGGATCTAAATTTCTCTGCCAATGCCCATATTAAAGAAGAAGACTTCAAATTTGGCCTAGCTTACCTCCTAACTAGAAACCTATGTGTATTGTGCTAGGATTTTTTTGAGGAATTTGGCCTCTTTTAAATAGAAGAAACACCAAACAACATATTGTCACATGTGGGTAAATTTTTGATGAGTGACTTCAAGAACACCTCGAGTACTTTGAATCCCTTCCAGTTGGGCCTCTAGCCTTGCCTTTGTGAAAGTGTGTCCAAGAGCCTCAACCATAATAATGAACAAGAAAGGGGAGAGTGGATCTCCTTGCCTGAGCCCCTTGGAAACACTGAAGAAACCTTCCAGAGAGCCATTTAGGAGGACTGAAAATCTTGGGTAGGAAATCTAATAGAAGACCCAATTCAACCACTACCTATAAAACCCAAAGGCTTCCATGACCTTGAAGAGAAAGCACCAATTCACCTTATCATAGGCCTTCTTGATATCCAAATTAACTAGCATAGATTTTCCTTTCATCTTTTGAATGGAATGTATTGCTTCTTGAGCTATGACGACCCCGTCAAAAATTGATCTACCCATAAAAAGTCTATTTGTTCTAATTTTATGATATGCAATAGGATGCTTTTGATCTTGTTGGCTATAGCTTTGGAAAGGAATTTGTAGATTGTGTTGCAGAGGGAGATGGGTTAGAAGTCATCAAGTGAATCTGGCTTTTCTTTTTTCAGAATTAGTGCGATGAAGGTGTTGTTTATCTCTTTGATAACTTTTCCCGAACACCTAGAATCTTCAATGGCATCAACCAGATCAACCCCAAGGATGTCCCAACAATTTTGGAAGAAACCAGCTGGAAACTCGTCAGGGCTTAGGGCCTTGTCTAGGTGCAATTGAAAGAGTGCCTCCTTAATCTCCTTTTCAGAGAACTTACTTTGAAACAACGCATTTTGTTCACTAGTTGTGAGGTGTGTGATACCACTTATGAGAGCTCGATGATCTTGTAGGCACGATCCATCTAGGTCATTAAGTAGGGACCAAAAGTACTCCACTGTGGTGAACTTAATGTCTTCAATTGTATCCAACATACTATCATCGTTTCCTTTGATACAAGTGATCCTATTTATTTCCCTTATGATCTTAGTGGAGTTATGAAAGAATTTTGTGTTCTTGTCATCTCCCCGTAGCCACACTTCCCTGGATTTTTGGCACTGAAAAGTTTCTTCCTTAGCAAGAAAATCATTCAGTTTATTCAACAACACTTTTTTTGGGAGAACCTGCTGAAATCTATCCCCTAGCTAATAACCTCTTCATTCAAGGAATGCAAAGCCTTTTCAATCACCCATTTTTCTTTGAATATTTTTTTGAAGCACTCCTTATTCCAAATTTTAAGGTGCTATTTGATCAATTTCAATTTTACCATAAAGTTGAACATCTTCGAGCCACTAGGGTTATAGCTCGACCACCACTATTGAATTAAATAAAAAATGTGAGGATCTCAGAATCACATGTTCTCAAATTTAAAAAGGCATCTGACTAGTGGCCTCTCCCCCACTATGTCCAACAATACTAGGAAGTGATCTAAGCTTGCCTCAGGAAGTATGCATCCCTCTAGATTGAAGGGAAACCTACATAAATCCCCTTTGAACAAAAATATGTCCACTCTTTATGTAGTGCTACAAAACCCAACTCGTTGATTGGTCTAGGTGAACTTCCCATTACTCGTGTTGAGTTTGAGCAGAGTCTTTCTCTCTACGAACTCTTCAAAGTTAATTTGAAAATGCAACCTTCTCCCAATTCCACCTTTTTTATTAGAATTCCTTAGAATAGCATTGAAATCCCCACCCAATATGATAAATTCAAAGGATGAATCATTACAAATTCTACTTAAATCATACCACAATTCCCTTTTTTGAATACAGGTGATGGGACAATAGACATTTACTAGAATGAAATTCTCATTTGAGACCAAACTCCTTACCTTATAAGCCAACCAATGTTTGGCCGAGGCTAATTCCTCCAACCACATGCTTTGTGGATGCCACAAGGTGAGTATCCTGCCTGAAGCACCCTCTTCATTCACCCCAAAGCCTTTCTAAATTCTCAAATTTTGGCAAAAAAACTCCTCAAGTTCACTTAGTTTGGTTTCCTGGAACATACATATATCTGCCTGAAATCCCTCCATTTGATGCCTAATTAGGCATCATTTGTTAGGGGCATTCAAGCACCTAAAATTCCAAGAAATGGTCTTCATGGCTATATAGGAAGGGGTTCACCCTTCCCTACTTTGAGCATTTCGTTGATTTTTAGCTGGCCACTAGCTTCCCCATCCCATTTTAACTTTTGTTGATTGGGGATCCTTCCTTGCCTCTTGTTATCACCACAATCCAAGGATAATTTTCTTGGATATTTCTAACTTATCCCCAATCCCCCTGCAGCTTTGGAAGGAGGAAGTGCAAGCTCACGGGATGGAGGGGATCCTAGATAGACCGCCTCCATTTGGTCCACTTCATCCATTTGGGGTTCTTCATCCCAAACCGTATCTAGATCATCATTTCCCAAATTTAGCATCCCATGTTTAGTAGCTTTGGTGAGCTCTACAAGTTTGTAACCAACCTACATTAGCGAATCAAGATCATCTTCCTTGATTTTGGACACCATCACGCCCAATGCTTCTGAAATTTTTTAATTCAAAACTTGCCTTGTCACTAGGTTGTCGTGACCTAGCAATGGATCCACCACTCTATAAGTTGGACTAGAAGATCAACCACATTGGTCTCCACAGTAGTAGTGTTGGCAATGTCATCCATATTCTCCATGCATTCCTTTAATGTAGCGCTCAGATTGTTAAACTCTTGATCCGCCACCACCCCTAACGATATGTCTGTAGGAGTTTTAGCCTCTTGAGTTTTGGGAACACTACAATCACCAATATCTGGTGAGCACCAACCAATGGTATTTGGAGCACATTCTCTAGATCTGGGTCAAGAATCAGAGGTTGAAGCAAATTTCCCCAATCCGTGAATAAATCAATCTCCCTCAAAAAGGGGCTATGGGGCTTACATTCAACACAGATGCACACATAGGTGCTTATCCCATCCTAATTAATTATTTCCTTCACACAAAAAATTTTTTCTAAATGATTTCTAATGTATTCCAAGATTCCTATTTGCCAAAATTGCAAGGAAAGGATTGGTAACTTATACCAGTCCTATATCCATTCCATTTGGTGTTTTAGTTGGTTGAATCCTACCTCCCACTTGCGGATGTAGAAACCATATCCATCCATCAGCCATATCTCGTTCAAGATCTGATATCTAATGTTGTTTGATGGATAAATAACCACAAAGAAACCATTCACCAATACCTTGAATTTCATTTCCTCATGCCAACGAACCTGTCACCACCAAATTAAGTTATCCTAATTTAAACTTTTCCTATGCCACCACATAATTAAACCTTGTTGCTCCAAAATTGATATTAACGGCCATAAAAAAATAAACCAATCACCAATGTATCCCTATTTGTTCGATTGGAGTGGCCCTCACCACTTCTACTGCTTGAGGCATGCAGTGATGCACTGTAAGAGGCCCTAGATCAATGATCACCAAAATCACCCACGGTGCCCATGGTTCAAGGGGGATCACTCTGACCCTCGGCTTGGGGGTTTAAGCCCCTTGTTGCTCCTATGATTTGATCTATTCTCCTTGTTCTAGTGTCGACCATTCCAACCTCACTCATTACGGTTCCACCTTCTGTTCCTATTTGAATTTTTGTGCCAACCTTCATTTACCACTTGCTCCTTCAATTGCTCTAGTGAAATAGCATGCTCAACTTCCTTTTCCCATGCATCTTTACCCCTCACGATTTGTGCTTGAATCACAACATTATGGTTTCCACAATCGCCATCCTCAATCAACTTTGCATCGCCATTCTTCCTTCCTTTAAATTATTGGCCTTCTCCGTTTGCCACCATCGATTATTGCTGAAATGTATACTTGATTTTATGTAAACGGTATGTATAAAAAATTGGAAGTGTTGGAGAGGAATTGTAGGTGAGACAGTATAAGATTGGTAGCATGTTAAAATAAATTGTTGTAGAAGTATATGAATAAAAATCAACCACCTGCACATGATGAAATTGTGAGTAAATATATGTTCATGTGAAGTTTTATAATAAGAAAATGATAAGAAAATGAAAATAAATAAAGTTTATGTTAGTTACTAATAAACAACAATGGGCCACAATTATTGCAATCCTACCATCTACGTGCTCAAGATTCTTAAATTTTTAATGCATATGTTGTGATTTCATTAATTGTTAAACACCTTTCAACCATAATCTGTAATGAGGAAAATTAATATATCTGTATCAATGGAATATAGGATCTTCTTCTTTATCTTGTGTTGTAGGAGAGGAACTTTATTG
>VDFB02305107.1:0-15015 GCA_007258455.2 Sequoia sempervirens | reverse complement strand
CCTATATCCATTCCATTTGGTGTTTTAGTTGGTTGAATCCTACCTCCCACTTGCGGATGTAGAAACCATATCCATCCATCAGCCATATCTCGTTCAAGATCTGATATCTAATGTTGTTTGATGGATAAATAACCACAAAGAAACCATTCACCAATACCTTGAATTTCATTTCCTCATGCCAACGAACCTGTCACCACCAAATTAAGTTATCCTAATTTAAACTTTTCCTATGCCACCACATAATTAAACCTTGTTGCTCCAAAATTGATATTAACGGCCATAAAAAAATAAACCAATCACCAATGTATCCCTATTTGTTCGATTGGAGTGGCCCTCACCACTTCTACTGCTTGAGGCATGCAGTGATGCACTGTAAGAGGCCCTAGATCAATGATCACCAAAATCACCCACGGTGCCCATGGTTCAAGGGGGATCACTCTGACCCTCGGCTTGGGGGTTTAAGCCCCTTGTTGCTCCTATGATTTGATCTATTCTCCTTGTTCTAGTGTCGACCATTCCAACCTCACTCATTACGGTTCCACCTTCTGTTCCTATTTGAATTTTTGTGCCAACCTTCATTTACCACTTGCTCCTTCAATTGCTCTAGTGAAATAGCATGCTCAACTTCCTTTTCCCATGCATCTTTACCCCTCACGATTTGTGCTTGAATCACAACATTATGGTTTCCACAATCGCCATCCTCAATCAACTTTGCATCGCCATTCTTCCTTCCTTTAAATTATTGGCCTTCTCCGTTTGCCACCATCGATTATTGCTGAAATGTATACTTGATTTTATGTAAACGGTATGTATAAAAAATTGGAAGTGTTGGAGAGGAATTGTAGGTGAGACAGTATAAGATTGGTAGCATGTTAAAATAAATTGTTGTAGAAGTATATGAATAAAAATCAACCACCTGCACATGATGAAATTGTGAGTAAATATATGTTCATGTGAAGTTTTATAATAAGAAAATGATAAGAAAATGAAAATAAATAAAGTTTATGTTAGTTACTAATAAACAACAATGGGCCACAATTATTGCAATCCTACCATCTACGTGCTCAAGATTCTTAAATTTTTAATGCATATGTTGTGATTTCATTAATTGTTAAACACCTTTCAACCATAATCTGTAATGAGGAAAATTAATATATCTGTATCAATGGAATATAGGATCTTCTTCTTTATCTTGTGTTGTAGGAGAGGAACTTTATTGTGCTTTTGGCCCCTATTAAGGTTATTGAAATATTTCAATTATTTTCAAACCATTTTTTATGTCTTTTGATGGGTTATCCACATATGCAATGAAGATCTGTCACATGGATGTTGGTAAAATGAAGGTCATGTTGGAGGTCATATCTATCGCACAAAAATGTCAAGCATGGAAAGGAATATGTAATTAGATTATACTAAACTCTCTCCAAAACTCGATAAGCATACATATTTTTCACAAATGCTACCTCTATAGGTATTTAATGGTGAGACTACCTTACAACTACCTGACCACAATTGACAAAAAGACGTGCATAAATTAAATCATGGCGATACAAAGGATTATTACTCTTAAGGAATTATTAACGAGGCTACCAAATAAAAACATTCATATGGTAAAACATACAATTTAATTATGAAATATTCTTAGTGAGCAACTACTTACTCTCAAAGAATTATTAACAAGGTGTAACAAAGATTTTGGCTTCCTAATCCTTTCTAGCACTTCTAGGGTTTTTCACCTAAAAGGAGAAAGAAGGGCCAAAATGGGAAAAGTTACACTCAAATTCAATGTAATATCGATGGAATATGAGTGAAATGTGTCTAGATGAGCTAAAATAAATGTAAATAACCGAAGAAATATATTGTTTATTGAATGAAAACTAGAGAAATGCAAGTTGTTAAATGAAAACACATTATGTAATGCAAAAACACCTAGAAATGTGAAGAAAATTGAACAAAAATGGATGAAACTGAAAGTGTGGACCTGAGATATGGATGGAGATTGGAAATGACTTTTGGAATGCTACTGATGTTGATTTTTAGGCCTGGTGGGACTCATTCGCCATTCTGGGTGAATTAGTCCTAGTTCTGTAAAACTATTTTGAAGCAGGGTATGTGTAGGATCATCATGGAAAAAATAGGCCCTTAAGTGGCAAAAAATTCAGAAAATTCAGAGTTAGGAAACTTGACGTAAAAATTTGAATAAGTTATCTATATTATTTCAAAAATATGTAAGAATAGAATCTATAGAAAATTGAATGTAGTTTCTAAACTACTAGGTTTTAAAATCTTTATTTGGTGAAAATTTCATTTCAATGTGTGATACTTAAATTTAGGAAAAATAAGAAGTAGGTTCTTTAAACTAATACACAAAAAATGATAATATTTTTTTATAATATTTTAGAATATAAAGTAGAGGACTCATGTCGATGTGATGCATATTTTTTTAATTTTTTCCAAGTAAATAATTAATTATGAATTTTATTACAACTTTTAAAAATAAAAACTAAGTATGTCCGACCACCTTAACTGGTCAAAACTTGATGAAATTAAAATTTTCTTTTTAATACTATAGTATGTGAAGCATAGAATGTGATGCATGTTGGATTAAAAAAATGTGACCATTTGAGAAGCTATAAATGTTTTTCAATCAACCTATCAATCAGGACTTTGTCATAATTCAAATAGAAATGAATAATAATTACTTATTAAATTCAAAGTAAAGTATAATTTATATTGGTGAAAGGATGAGAATCCTAAAACCCTTTTCGTTCCATCAATTTTGGGTAAAAAAAAGTCGACCACATAGCCATCATATTGCCACTTTTTGGCCCATCATGATCCTACACATACCCAGCATGTTTCAGACAAATGGGTGTCTAAAATGTAGAAAACTAAAAATAGGCCTAGAAGTGGGACTCATTCGCCACCCATGGAGAATGAGTCCACTTTTAATTCTAAATATTCAAAGGTGGAAACAAGAGCCTTCGGTCTGCACTTTTAGCTTCTCTAGGTGTCCAATTTTGAAACTGTAGATTGGCCTGAAAATGACTTTTTGTGGGTATTTTGACTTGTCCAATGAAGAGATGACTTGAACAAATTTGCAATGCAATCTTCAATGATTCCTAAGCCTCCAAGATGTCTAAATCTACAAATACACAAGACAAGATAGAGAAATTTTGGATGTAAGGGAATGGGGGTTTGCCTTGGTCAAACCCCTTTTAGGTAATTAAACCAAAATTATGAAAGAATGTAATGAAGCATGCAATAATGGAGTTATTACCTTACCATGATGATTTATCTTGAATATATCTGCAGCAAAACATGAAGAATCTACCATTGAATGTCTGAAAATTGCTATCTTAATGACTTGAAATGATGAAACCCTAATTTGCTTGACTTGAGGTGAAAGAATGATGGATGAATAATGAAGAATGGTTATGATTTAGGGTTTAGAGACTTTATTTTATGGGAAATTCACCTTATTTTTCTGCTAATTGGATCCCTAAGGCCGACATGTAAAAATAATAAACTTAAGTTTCAATTTTTCCTGCTCAAAGGTCAAAGTTGGCCCAAATGGGACTCATTCGCCACCTTGGGTGAATTAGTCCCACCTAGTAGGGACTCATTTGCCACAGGTGGAGAATTAGTCCCAGTTGGTCCCATTTGACAGCTGGGTTCTTAGGAGATAAGAAAATAAGGTTTATATGATGTCTATGTCGGTTATTTCATCAAATATTGCCTCGAGATACACAATATGGGGTCATAGAGGCCTATTAGTGATGGTGTAAAGAGTAATTAGGGCTTGGGACACATAATTCAATGTTAAAGTGTGATTAAATACACTTTACAATACTTAAATGAGGTCCACATAGCCTAGGAAGGCACAAGAACCAATGTGAATGTGCAAGACACATTACAACACTAGTTTAACATTAAGTTTATTTTACAAGCCTTCTAGATTAGTGTGATAATGTCATTAAACACATTTTATAATGTTGAATTAAGGGAAGATGGGTTCATTAAGTCTAGAGAGGCGTGAAATTATTTTATGACACTTTACAACACCTTTACAAGACATCATTAAATACATTTGAAAGGGTCCAAGACCTAGTGTGGATGTGAAAAAAACCTCACAACACCAAATAAAGGCCTCCTGAAGTCCAATTTGTCATCAATTATTCCCCAAATCAAGTAAGTTTCATTTTTTCTATTGTACATTTAGCCCCCACTTTAGTGAGAGGATGAACTTGCTTTAAACTCACACTAAAGTAGACATTCAAGAGAGATCCAAGTGTATAGATGCAGATGAAAAAGGATGAAAAATATCAAGAAGGAAGTCAAGCCACTAGGATCCAACATCCTAAGTCAAACCAACAAGATACATAATCATACAATGGCAAGAAAGGAAAACGGGGTGGAAAATATGTGCTCACTCTGGGGCCACAGAACATAAGGTCATCCACGGGGTGAGTTGTCCCAAAGAAGTGGTTTAGTGAGAAAGTCATGCCAGCGTGTCAGCTTCCCACTGTATAATGAGAAAGTTATTCCAGTGTGTCGGCCTCCCATTATACTAACCATACCAAATTTATGCTCTTGATAACATTGACAAGGCACCACAATGTAATGCTTTTTTAAATGTTTTTGAATATCATATAAAAAAATTGTTAAAGGGGATTTTTCTTTGTTCATGTGTAAGGTATTCTTCTTAGGGAGCATTGTGCCTAATGTCTCCAAGAGAGGACAAGTCAGGGTGTCAAATCATTATCCATGGGATGCCTCATTCACATCAGGCCACTTCAGTTGATTGTTATTCCCTTGTCAAATTGTTATCCATGGGATGCCTTGTTCGCATCAGGCCACTTCAGTTGATCATACACTCTTGGAAGGAATAAAACCCAATGACACCACCAAGGAGAGGACATGTCATAAGAAAAAGTAAATCACACCATGAAATATGTTGTTTATGCATGCCCCCACTTTAAAGAGGTTTATAAACAACATTACTGTGAGCAATTTCTTTAAAGTAGAAGAAGGTATGAGAGCTTATTCAAAAAGCCCTATGCCAACTCATATGATTTTGAGAAGTTGCATCATGAAGAAAGGGAGTATGTCACATGTGATTCAATATTAAGACATTTCTTCCACATCTCAATCTTGATCTTATACGTTCATGAAAGGTTAACGACTAGCCAAAAGAGACAATGACAAGTGACATATAGGGATAAGGCTTTCTAACCCTTTGCCCCCACTAAGTGCAGGACAAGGGTGATCCTAGAATGGATGATGGTATGCTTCCCCTTACGATGGATGCAAAACATGAAATAGTGAGTATATGATTATCCTACAACTATTACATGGCAAGGAGCAACAACTAATGTTATTTATTTGGATAGGGAAACAAATTTTCTGCTTGATACATGTTTAATGAGATATCTATCAATTTAGGATGTACCAAGGTTACAGTTTTCTTGGAAGAATCTTGAGTGATAGTATGGATGTTGAGTGAAGGTTTTTTGGATGGGTTGATTTTTATGAAAGGAAAATGATGAAGACCATGAGTTGGAAGAAGGCTGGGTGTATTGTGAGCTTGTTTCTTGTGTAAATAAAGAATGATAGGCTTCTTAGGTGTGTCCAAAATAACTTCAACACACATAGGAGGATGATTAATGATTGGATTTTTTGGAGTATCAAGAGTGGTGATAGGAGGAGGCTCTATTTGATTTTATGCTTTCTCTAAGGTATCATTCTTATGTTCCATAATATCGACCCTAGGAGGATCTAGCTAATATACTCATCACATGTCATAATTAGATTTGGCAAGATAGCTTCATCACTCATAGGGGAGGCATCAAGAGAAGGATAACTAGGAGTTTCATGGTTACCAATGATTGGAATTTTTTGTTCAAATAGATCTTCCATCATGATATCTTTTAACACTAAACTATCTTCTTCATGTGTAGAGAAGATGTTAGGAGAATAAAAGGGTTGATTGTCTAGAATGTCGTTTTGAGTAGGAGAGGTAAGATTGTCATAGATCACATTCATATCCTCCACACAAATGTGTTTTTCATGATCATTCATGATGGTATCCTTATTCACTAAAGAATTTTCACAATTAGGGGAGGTGTTTGGAGATGAATGGAGACTAGGTAAGGTAGGAGAAATGATTTCAGCTTCATGTTTCATAATGTTGTTGCAAGGAGGAGGAGGAGGAAGACAAGCAAGACTTGCATGATCTTCAATGATTGTGTGTTCTTTCATCAAGATACCTTCATCACCAATGGGAGAGATATCAGGAGAAGAACAATTATGATTATCATGATTAGCGATTCTTACATCTGCTTGTGTCAAACCTTTAGTGGATGAGCTAGGAGGGATGAAGTCTTTAAGGGATTCATCTAACATGTCTAAGTCATCACTACAAAAAGGATTGGGGGATAAGTTATCGTTGGTTGGTTTGGGTTTGTCATTACAAGCCTTAGTGGAAGAACTTAGACAAAGGAAGCCCTATAGAGCTTCATCTAACATGTCTAAGTCATCACTACTAAAGGGCTTAGATGTTATGGTTGTTTGAAATTGAATCATTTTTTTAATTGGATCGTTTGATGTTTTTTGTTTTTTGTTTTCATTTGCTAAGGAATATGAACTAAGTGAACTAGGAAGTAATGTTGAAAATGAAAATTGCAAAAGTCTAAGTGCCATGAATGTAAACAATGCTTATTTCTAATGCTTTAAATGTAAGAGAAGATATGCAAACTTAAAATGAAATGTAAAGACATAGGATGAAATGCAACTTATCAGATTTCAAACAAACAAATTTATTGATGACACTACATGCAATAATCTGGAAGATGAAAGATTGGAAATGCAAATGTGAATTTTAACCATCCATGAAATGGGCTAATATAAGCTAAATCTAATGAAATTCATGATACAAAAACTCAACCAACTGATACAGAATCTAATGGCAGCAAATAGAAGCATAAAAATAGGGTTTTTAGCTCTATAAAAGGCAATTTCAGGGGTCAAAAGGGACTGATTCGCCCAGGGTGGCGAATGAGTCCCAGTGGGGATGTTTTTGAGATTTTTCAAAATTTTCTAAGGGATTTTTATGTTTTCTAAGCTCTATGGCATAGACCTAAGTTAAAAATGTAGAATTTCAAAAATGTTAAATGAATTTAGATGTCGAAAATGCAACCTAAATGCACTTTTTATGACTGCAAAATTTGAAACCTAGCATGCAAATTAACCAATGCAAACTCAATGCAAGGATAGATCTATGATGAAGGACTCCAAAATTAGACAAGAAAGTGTTCGAAAAGAAGGTTCACCAAAAATGTAAAAAATATTTTGGCTTCCTAATCCTTTCTAGCACTTCTAGGGTTTTTCACCTAAAAGGAGAAAGAAGGGCCAAAATGGGAAAAGTTACACTCAAAGTCAATGCAATATGGATGGAATATGAGTGAAATGTGTCTAGATGAGCTAAAATAAATGTAAATAACTGAAGAAAGATATTTTTTTATTGAATGAAAACTAGAGAAACACAAGTTGTTTGAAAACACACTATGTAATGCAAAAACACCTAGAAATGTGACCAAAATTGAACAGAACTGGATGAAACTGAAAGTGTGAGCCTAAGATATGGATGGATATTGGAAATGAATTTTGGATTACTACTGATGCTAATATTTTAGGCCTGGTGGGACTCATTCACCATTCTGGGCAAATTAGTTCTAGTTATGTAAAACTAGTCTAAAGCTCATTTCAGACAAATGGGTGTCTGAAAATGCAGAAAACTAAAAATAGGCCTAGAAGTCAGACTCATTCACCACCTATGTTGAATGAGTCCACTTTTGAATTTTTGAATATTCAAAGGTGGAAATAGGAGCCTTCAGTCTACACTTTCAGCTTCTCCAGGTGTCTAATTTTGAAACTGTCAGATTCGGGCCTGAAAATGACTTTTTGTGGGTATTTTGACTTGTCCAATGAAGAGATGACTTGAACAACTTTGCAATGCAATCTTCAATGATTCCTAAGCCTCCAAGATGTCTAAATCTACAAACACACAAGACAATATAGAGAAATGTTGGATATTAGGGCATGGGGGTTTGCCTTGGTCAAACCCCTTTGAGGTAATTAAACCAAAATGGTGAAATAATGTAATGAAGCATGCAATAATGGAGTTATTACCTTAAAATGATGATTGATCTTGAATATTTGCAACAAAGCATGAAGAATTTTCCCTTGAATGTCTGAAAATTGTTATCTTAATGACTTGAAATGATGAAACCCTAACTTGCTTGACTTGAGGTGGAATAATGATGGATGAATAATGAAGAATGGATATGATTTAGGGTTTAGAGACTTGATTTTATAGGAAATTCACCTTATTTTCTCATTAATTAGATCCCTAAGGTGGACATGTAAAAATAATAAACTTAAATTTTAGTTTTTCCTACTCAAAGATCAAAATTGGTCCAAATGGGACTCATTTGCCACCTTGGATGAATCAGTCCTACCTAGTAGGGACTCATTCATCACAGGTGGCAAATTAGTCCCAACAGGTCCCATTTGACAGTTGGGTTCTTAGGAGATAAGAAAATAAGGTTTATATGATGTCTATGTCGGTTATTTCATCAAATATTGCCTTGGGATACACAATATGGGGTCGTAGGGGCCTATTAGTGAAAATGTAAAGAGTAATTAGGGCTTGGGACACATAATTCAATATGAAAGTGTGATTAAATACACTTTACAACACTAAAATGAGGTCCACATAGCCTAGGAAGGCACAAGAACCAATGTGAATGTGCAAGACACATTACAACACTAGTTTAACATTAAGTTTATTTTATAAGCCTTCTAGATTAGTGTGATAATGTCATTAAACACATTTTATAATGTTGGATTAAGGGAAGATGGGTTCATTAAGTCTAGAGAGGCGTGAAATTATTTTACAACACCTTTACAAGACATCATTAAATGCATTTGAAAGGGTCCAAGACCTAGTGTGGATGTGAAAAAAACCTCACAACACCGAATAAAGGCCTCCTTAAGTCCAATTTGTCATCAATTATTTCCCAAATCAAGCAAGTTGCCTTTTTTCTACTATACACAAGGCTGCCAAATTGGGCTTTTAAACACTTAGTGATATTGGATAACATATCATAAAGTGTATTTTAAAAAGTGAGAGCTAGGGTTCATTGCTTACATGTTCAGAGTTGGAAACCAAAGCTTTTGGAATTTCTATTGTTGTTGTTTTTGTACTTGTATGTCATGTCCTCAAATTGGAGGTATGGTGATTAAATTAAATTATTTAATTAAGTTGTCCAAATTATTAATATAAATTCATGTGGATATCTTAATTGATGATTTAATTAAATCAAGAGGTGTTATTAAATTAATTATTTATTAAGTTATTCCAAAAAAATAAAATATCAAAAGGGATGACTTATTATTTAATTAATTTAATAATAAATACTAACTTTATAATAAAATAATAAAATAATAGAAATACCAATTAAGTCCTATGGGTGGAGGCTAACGGTCAAGAGCGGTCTGTGGCAACAAGGGCTTCACCTAGAAGGAGTCTTTTAGGAAAGGCTCCTCAGGGAGAGACTGGTGGACCTAGAAACAATTGAGAATACGACAAGGTGAAGGCTAGCTGTAGTGTTTTCACTGAGAATGGTTTGAAGGAAATACGACAAAATGGTAATGAATTTAAGGAGATTGGTAGAGACTCCCAACAAAGAGGTCAAGATGAAGGGCTACTCAGAGTCGCTACCTCCAGGGGTGATGGGCGAAATGAGCCCAGAGCACCAGATTTAGGAATCACCCAGAAATCAAAGTGTTCTTGTTAGAAAACCAAGATCACCTACATGCAAGATGGATACCTGTTACATGCAAAAGATATGCAAAACCAAAGAGATGTTCTGTAAACCTCTTAGTAAAAATGCATTAAGAGAATCGATTATTACAAAGTGATCAATCCTTATGAAGGAGATCAACAAACCCTAAAAGGGAAACCCTAAATGAAACCCTAGTGTGCACACTTAATAATTAATAATTAATTATTAATGTGCCTAAGTTTAGCTTAAGTAATAAAGAGGAATAAGTGACTTAATTAATTAATCAATATGATATAATTAACTAAGCATAATAACTTGTTACTCTAACACCCCCCCTTAAGATGAACTTAGGAAGAAGCTAAAACACTAGAATAGGATGCATGAAAGAAAAGATGGGTCCTAGCAACTAGGCCTGATCAGGTACCCATTTACAAATGAAAGAATGGAGTAGAGAAGGAAAAACCTAGAGGGACAAAACCCCCCTACAATGTGATGACATGCTGCAAAGAAGCACTGGAAGCACTCTGCAGAGTAACACTGGAACCACAATCTGACAAGCAAGGAAATATATCTCTGTCTACAACTGAAACCAAAACCAGAATCAAAATAATGTGACAGCAAACCCTATGCCACGGAACACTCGAAAACTCTAAACGGGAACAACCCTAGAATCTATGAAGCAACAAGCAATGCAAGATGCACCCTCCCAACTACCAAAATATCCAAGTAATCTCCAAACAACCCATCGGGCCAAATCTAGAATAAGCTATCAACCTAGAATAGATACAGAAAAAGTGCATGGACAGCAACATAGAGCTCTTTAATACCTTTCCAACACCACAAACGAGGCAAAAATTGGACATCGTGGCAAAAAGTTATGAGCTCGGAAGTCCAAAAACAACATATAACTTCAAACAAAAATAAATGTAGTAAAACAGAAAAATAATATAAAATAAACTACACTAAATGAAAGCTTTTGGAACTAGCTTTCCAGTGATATCTCGTTTTCCCGATTTCGATACCGTATGCCAAAGTTATGGCCAAAAGAAAAAAAATTGCTCTTTTAGAAAAAAACTAGGGTTAGGAGGGGCAAAGAGGTCCGTACAGCCGCTGACATCATGCTGACATCATCCATTCACAAGGTTAAAATTGATGGCCATCTGGTCATCACCACAAAAAATCACCCCCCTACAAAAAAATTTGGAGCCCTTGGTTCGGCATATGACCGTGGGCTGAACTTGAAGGGGCCGGATCGAGCCAGGGGCTTGTGTGGAAGACCCTGGTTCCCCATATGACCGTGCTAGAGAGGGGGGGGCTGGCTGAGGCCCTCAGTCACCAATATGACTGGGGTGTATTCTGGAGGAGCCCGCGGGGGCTGCAGAGGCAAGCTGCGGGCGGGTGGAGGATCCTAGCAGCGGTGGCGGGCCAGTGGCCGCCCGGTGGCCACTGGGTGGCAGTGGATTTTTGCACTATGAGCACCGGCACACATCTCGAGAAGCATTTTTTTGCATTTTTTTAAATTTTTGAGCCTCGATCTACGTGCTAGGGAGGCTGTACGGCCCCCTAGACAAATTTTTTTTGCCTCCCAGATCAACTGCACCAAAATGGACGATTTGAGAGGCATTTCTAGGGTTTTGGGACGCTGCGAACACGATGGAGACATCTGTTTGAGTCCATAGTGTCTCAAAAAAATGGATACCCCTAGATCTTGTAGAAAAGATGCCTGTGGAAACCCTTGCATTGAAAACTCACTGAAAGGCTATATCTTCAGATCACGAACAAGTAGCTGCAGGTCTAGAGCTCTGATACCATGTTAGAAAACCGAGATCACCTGTATGCAAGATGGATACCTGTCACATGCAAAAGATATGCAAAACCAAAGAGATGTTCTGTAAACCTCTTAGTAAAAATGTATTAAGAGAATTGATTATTACAAAGTGATCAATCCTTATGAAGGAGATCAAGAAACCCTAAAAGGGAAACCCTAAATGAAACCCTAGTGTGCACACTTAATAATTAATAATTAATTATTAATGTGCCTAAGTTTAGCTTAAGTAATAAAGAGGAATAAGTGAATTAATTAATCAATATGATATAATTAACTAAGCATAATAACTTATTACTCTAACAGTTCTTCTAACCCGAGCCACAGGGATGAGGGTTGGAATGCTGAGAAGAAGTTATCTGGGTGGCATGTAAGGGAAGCTACAACGTATGGTGGAAGTGGCATTGAGATGGGCCCCAGACAGAAGAAATCCCATTTGGAGCCAAAACACTAGACAACAGGTAGGTCAAAGGAAGTGGTTAAGGCCAACAAATCATTAGTTCGCCTACAAGAGGAGCTAGAAGTTGAGGTAATGCACAATGTTAAGGTGTTCTCTCATTTAGGATTGAGAGGATGCTTCAAGGGATTTTGGCCTCAGTTGTGTGATTTACATAAATGGATTTCTGAGCACTGGGAACCTATTGTGGATGGTTGTGTTCAAATTTACCTAGTTGCTAGAGGTTTTTTTATTGTTGTTTTTGAAACTACTGATAGAAATAAAATTCTATGTGATTATTTTTGGAGCTGGGAGGAGAAATTTTTTCTATCCTTGAAGCCATGGCATCTGAATTTCAACCCAACATCAAAGACTTTTGAAAAAGTACCTCTTTGGGTAAGACTCCCAAACTTCCCCCTCCATTTTTGGTTTGAGTCTTGCTTAGAGGCGATAGGAAACTCTTTAGGATATTTTTTGATGATAGATGAGGGTTCTTCAAATATTTTGCAGTCCACCTATGCTCAGATTCTGGTGGAGATGGAAGTATCGAAGGCACTCCCAGATGAGGTCTCAATTGAAACCTCCAAGGGTTGTTGGGTTCAACCTTTGGATTATGAAGGTGTACCATTTCGATGCAGGAGATGCTTCTAGAATAGACATATTGCTGCATAATGTACGAAACCCAGATGGTCCAAACTAGCTACCTGGTGGTAGGACGTATCACAAAGACATTACACGGTGGAGAAACAGATGGGAGAAAGGAAGAGCAAGACAAAATTAATGCTCTGGCGATGGGAATTTCTAAACAACCCCATTCAAATAGGGATTTAGTTCAGCTGGGGTGGTTGAGGCATGCTGAGATACCTAGCACAAACAGTGCTGAGTTAAGGAGAGAAAAGTAAGGTGTGGTAGAGAAAAACACTTATGGTGCTAAAACTCTAGAATGTAGGGAGAAAACAGGCCTAGCGAAGAGGCAGGAAAATGAGGAGAATTTTGGAGAGGTAGGAAGTCTGAATGGGCATGTAATGGTTGAAGAAATTGATGTGTCTTGGGTGCAACATGCTACTCCTAAGGTAGGGAAAATGGAGGAAGCAAAGATGGATGATTGGGGGCTTGTAGTGAAAGGAACTTCTTTGTGTTAGTAGAAGGAGGCTGCAAAGGTGGAGGACGGTTGGCAAGTCGTCAAGAGGAGGAAAGATAAGAAGCTCAAAAAGAAAAGTTTTGCTATGGTCTTCCGGTCACAGACCAAGGGAAGACCAAGTTGTGGTTCAAATATGTAGACCTATTTAAAGGTCATCTTTCAAGGTCTTGGGGTTTAATGGTCTCTTTGTGGTGTTTGTTGTGCTAGGTGGGAGTCTACTAGTTGTAATTACTTCTGGCTAGAGCTAGGAAAATCTGATGTAATCTTATTTTAAATTTAATAATAAAAAGAAACCTCTATTACTGATCAAAATAATAATAATAATAAAGTCACTTAAGGAATAAATCAGGAATCTTCTAGAAGCCTCTTGGTGATGAGGTTGAAAAAGTATAAAAAGAGGCTTTGGCTATGCATTTGGGCATCTTCAGTTGAATACACTTTCTACTACATTGTTGGAGCTAAATGCTTGGCTTGTTGATTTACAGTCTCTATTTGTGAAAGACCAAACCTAGCTGTTTAAGTGCCAATTTTGGTTGTGAAACACCAACCCTAGTTGGAATTGTGGAGGAGTTACTTCAGACTTCTCACTTTGGACTTCATTGGAAAAATTAGTGGCCTTTGGCCAATTTTGGTTAAATCAATTGGAGCACATCATTCTTCGATTTTGAATATATTCTCGACTTGTAGGAGAAATCAATTTTTAACACATATTTCAAATTGGAGTTGAAGTATTTCTCAGCTTTGAGAGGGACAAATTTTCCTTGAAGAGAATAAATTTTGAAGAAACTTACATTGTAGTTGTTGGAGTTGATTTTCAGCCCATGTAGTACCACACATTTATGCTAAGGAGAATTACTTTGCATGAGGGAAAGTGGCAAAAATTTCTAAAGAATGATTTATGCATATTCCTTCATGGTTGGGCATTACTAGAAGAGGTACAATTTTGGTTCTAGAGAGCAAAAAAAATTATGAAAAAATTCCTCAAGGGACGTGTGGAGTTTGGAGATGAAGGCACACCATTTTGGAATCAATTTGTAGCTTATTTCAAGAGAATCGAGCAATTTATGAGGACAATTGCAGACTTCCAGGTTCTAATAATTTCATCATTGTAATACAAGTTAAGATCATAGTGCATTTAGATATCAAAGCTGAAGCAATCAACTTATTTTCATTGTAATTACAGTCATTAGCAACTCAAGGGAATTACATTTGAATGGTTGTAGCGAGCAAGTTGAATTGCATTTCATTTTCAGTCATGTAGGTTAGTGAAGCATTCATGATTGCACTCTATAACTAGCTTATAATCTTTTCATATTAGTGAATTTGATATTGGAGGGATAAGGAGTTTGTTTGCAAAATATTTTTTAAAATGACTCTTATATGTAATTGCATTTCATTAAGTTAGTTTGCATGCCAAGTGTTTGTGAAAAAGTCTCTTGGCTGTAGGTATGCATTTTACATCAGAATTTCATGTTTATGCATTTGAAAAGAACAAAATCATATTGCACATCATCTTAGGACATTGGTAGATGCTTATAAACATTTGGAAAGCAATTATATTGCATTTACATTCATCAAAAGCATTTCAAATACAATCTAAAATCAATTACCGGCAAGTTCAAGGTTGCAAGAAAAGTGTTGTTCAAAATTCCAAAGGTAGAAAAACAAGATTTTTGGATTAGGGCGGGTGCATGAAGTTGGTCGCACTTTTGTGGCTAAATGGGAAAAAAATGGGGAAACACATAACACGCTTGTGTTATAACGC
>VDFB02305106.1:0-10068 GCA_007258455.2 Sequoia sempervirens | reverse complement strand
ACAAGATGAAGGCTTTGCTCCCCAGTTTCTTTGAGAAACACTTCAATCTGTTGGAGGATTTTTGGGAGGACATACAAGATGAATATGATCTTAGGAGGAGGAATTATGAAAGGATACCCATCCCACTCATGATTGAGTTTGGGATAAAAGAAGGCATTCCTGACACATTATCCGATGATGGGATAGTTTTGGATCCTGGGTATGATGCAAACAAGATTGGAACTAAGGATCTTTATCCAATAGATTGGAATGTGGATGAGACAATTGATATAATGCAGATTGCAAGACCAGTTCTTGATAGGAGTATTCAATGGGTGAGTTTGAGGGCTAATCAGGCCAAGGCTACATCATCCAAGAAGAGGAAGGCTGCAGGTACTACCCAAGGATATAAGAGAGAAAAAAGAAGGATGGCACCTAAGGAGCCTTTAGAGTTTATGCCTTCTAGTGCACAAGAAGAGGAGGTAGTACCTCAAGATCTTCCAAAGGTCCAAGAAGATGAAACAACTGAGGAGGTGGGTGCTTTTGCATCTATAGCAAGGGAGGCATCTACTCAGCCTTCTGAGGCACCAAAATTAGGCCAAGAATCACCAAAGGGAGCTCTCCATAGTGAAGCAGAAGTTCTAAAGCAAATGGAGGTTCAAATTGAGATTCATAATATTGAAACAGATTCAAAAAAGACTACATCTGATAAATAGCATCCGGCATTAGCATCTTTGGATATGATGGATGATGCAGGGACTAAGCACGTATTAACTGAGGAGGATCAATGGAAACTCTTTGAAGAGGCGAAAAGAGAAGTTGATGCTAAGGCACAAGCTGAGGCATCAGCTAAGCAATAGGAAGAGGATGCTAAGGCACAAACTGAGGCATTAGCCAAGCAATAAGAGGAGGAGTCCAATGCACAATCTGAATTGGTAGTCAAGCAGAAAGAGTTGGAAGATAAGGTGAAGGTCGATGAGTTAGCTCAACAACAAACACAAAAGGAGCAAGAGCTCAAAATTCAAGAAGAAAGGGATAGATTAATAATGCAATAGAAAATTCATGATCTTGAAGAGGAAAAGGCTTAGCAAAGGAGAGAAAAAGAAGTTATTGAATCCAAACTCAAGGAACAAGAAGAGGCCTATAGAAAAATGGAAGAGCAAGAACGCCTGAAAAGGGAAAGAGAGGCTGTTGAGATTGTTGAACATGCGAAGAAGTCCAAAGAGGCATGGGACTACGTTGAAGAGCTGAAGAAGCAATGAGATGAAATGTCAGAAAAGAAGAGAGAGGAAGAGGAATGTTTAAAGAAAGAGCTGGAGGCTAAGAGGCTGCAAGATAAAAAGGATAAAGAGGAAGCAGAAAAGTTAGCACAGGAAAGGGAGCAAATTGATCAACAAAATGTGTAGGAGGTTGATTCTCAACCAAAGCTTACATTGTTGCAACCTCTATCTTCCACTACTGTTGCTTCATCTTCAGCGCAGGCAACCACTACTCCTATTGCTCCTACTTGGCAAAAACTAGACTTAGAGAGAAAACAAGTTGTTCAACCACAACCACTGAATTGGGAAGAAATGATGAAAGAAATTGGGAAAGAGAAACCTAAGAAGAAGGCATGGGTTCTTCACTCCACTAGGCTCACTGATGTTGGAGAGATCATTGTTAAATGTGCCATACCTGTAATGGAGAAGAGTCGTGATGACATGCAAATCATTGATTATTAGTTGGGGGCAGTGAATTTGGGAAAGCCTACAAGAAATCAACAAATGAGTTTGATTGATATTGTGGCCTCTTCAACCAAAACCCGGATGATCAAGGATAAGCAAAGGAAGGATGAGCTTAAGGCTCAATTGGATCAGCTCCATGGTTTCTTAAAAGATGTTTCTAGTCCCATTTCTCAGCAGGCTGCTCCTCCTGAATCCCCAGTTTTGTTAACAAAGAGGGAGGCTGATGATTTGATTTATATGAAAAGCAAGGTGGGGATGATGGACAAATGGTTGGATAAGCTCAATCGGGAGGTTGATGATGTTCTTGTTGAAGGCTCTAAGATTCATAAAGCTGCTCTTGAATTAGCAGAAGATCTAGACCAGCAAGGTAATGATTTGGACAAGCAGGATGATGAATATAAAGAATATGTTAAGAGGCTTGAAGATGTCAGCAAAGTGCCCAAATCCACCTTAATAGAATTTTCAATTCTTGAGCTTGGTGATGAAGATTTTGTGGAGAAAACTATGAGTATCATAAGATACAAGTCTAGGGCTATGCATGGACATCAAGAGGAACTCCGAGAAATGAGTAAGGACTTGAATCAACAAATGATTGAGTTAGAAGCGGTTGTATCCATTTTGATCAACTTAGATTCCTCCAATAAAGAAGGCCTATCGTTGGATAAACTAAGGGAGAGATGGAGGAGTAGATTTGAAGAAATCATGTAGAAAGGAGATGATGGGGAGAATTTATTGTTAGATCAATTTATGGATATCCGGGAGGAGGTAAGAACTGCCAGAAAAGAGCTAATCAAGCTAAAGGAGATGTAAAGTTTGGTTTCTGCGGAGTTTCAAAGAATCAAATTTCAAGGTGACTGGTTGGATGGGCTGGATTTGGGAACTCTTCTATAGGTATTCTCTAGTTATGATGAGTACATTCAAGAGCATTCAGTGCAAAAGTGACTGACTCTTTGTGTCATACTCCATCTGCTCTTCTCCTCTTTCTGTGGATTTTGACATGAGCTCTACTCTAAGTCTGATCTGTGGGTTTCATCTTCCTCTTGGAGTATCAGATTTCCCTTTTTGTACAATGGTGTGATTAGCCTTGAAACAGGGGTTCTTGAGTCCACTTCTACGTTCAGTTTCAACTCCATGGATTGTGGATCTTGATTAATGATTGAGAAATTTGTGCACGTGGCACTCTATATGTACTATTAGAATCTACTTTGTAAAGGTCGGCTAATTGAAGAAAGATCAGCCACCTGAGGATAGAAGATAGAAACTAGATCTAGGATTTTCAATGTTTTAGAAAGATACTCTAAAAAGTTTAGTAAAAGGCTTGACTATTTTACAATTTAGATACGTTTTCATGTTATGATTTTCAAAGTTTGGATTCATTTTGATAAGGTTAATGATATATGATTAATCCATACGCCAGTGTTTTGTTGTGATTAATTGTTCTTTATTTGATGAAAATCAATAGAAGGAACTAGATTCAAGGTCATATCATTGGATTATCTGTGAATTAAATTATTATGGTATTCATCTGATCTATGTTTTGAATGATGAGTGAATGATTTGTTTGAAGTAAGTTTAGTGAACATTGATGATATCTGAATTAGCATTATGGATGTATGTAGTAGCGTAGTTTATTCTATGGATTGCATCTTGTTGTAGTTGTGGTTAGGTAGAATGAACACTCATTGTTGATCTACATGTCTAGATACATAAGGATTTTATTCATGTTTCTCTTATTTAAAGCTCTGTTTCATCTTTTTCTTTTGTTTAAAACCCCCCAAACATAGACTACCTGATGTTATGCATCCTTGTTCTTTATTACCAGCAAAGGCCCCTTGAACATTACAATCATATTGACTACTGAGTGAAATCAGTATAATCGAGAACCGATTATCAAGACCTTTGGGAGTTAGATTACTATATATGTTTCTCTTTCAAAGAGAAATATTAGAATAGTGATATTCATTTAATGCCATGTGTTGTTTCACCATCAATACCACCAATCATCCTAAAAGAGAATGTCCTCCCATTTCTTAACACTCATCAAGACTAGTAGAAACAACACTTTGAACTCCTTGAATTCAAGGAATTCCAAAAGAAGGATCCTGGAAGGAGGGTTAGTCTCTCCCCTTAAGAAGTCTTTGAATTTATTAACTCCGTGATAGATATTTAGAAGCAAGAAATAGCTTCTACTCAACTTTTAGCAGCCAGAAAGAAAACTATAATCGCCGGCCAATAAGGTCGTAATTGAAGATCTTTAACTTCCTTGTACCCAAACCTCGCCTTTAGACCACACACCTCCTCCCCAAGAAACTAGGCTCATTTCTTATCCCTCAACACTGCACTATGAAAACCTTTTATGAATACTTAATCTTCTCCCCTGCACTTCGTGAGAATTTGGAAAAAGGCTTAAGCATACAATTCAGAGGTTTTGCATCGTATATTTAATGTTCAATCTCTTATGCTCCCACTAAGAAGACGCCTTCCAATCGTAATTGGACCCTTAGCATTAAACTTATCAATCAGCCCATTCTAGAAAGAATCGGGAACTGCATTAGCACCAAGAGGTAGACCCAAATAAATGGAGGGAAAGGTCCCAATAGAACACTGAAGAATACCAACAATTATTTGCATCCTTCTCTCCGGTGTGTTGAGGAAAAAAAGTGTATTCTTAGGAAGACTTACCAATTGACCCAAGGCAGCTTCATACTTCTGTAGAACCAATTTGATGGCTTTTGCTTCTACCAAAGATAACTCCCCCATAATAATCATGTCATCAATGAATTGTTGATGCAAACAAGGAGGAGAGGAAGAGGTAGGACGAAGCCCCTTTATGACACCAATAGAAACCTTCTTTTGAAGAGATTTCCCAAGAGCTTTATCCAAAATGATGAAGAGGAAGGACGAAATGGGGTCACCATGTCTCACCCCCTATAACTCCTAAAGAAATCTGAGGGTGAGCCATTAACCAAAATAGAAAAAAGACACCGTCGAGATGAGACTCTAAATTAGCTTAAAGAAGTTATCTTAGAAGCCAAAAGTAGATATCACTTTAACTAAACATTGTTAATTCATA
Source organism: Sequoia sempervirens (assembly GCA_007258455.2). Classification (NCBI taxonomy): domain Eukaryota; kingdom Viridiplantae; phylum Streptophyta; class Pinopsida; order Cupressales; family Cupressaceae; genus Sequoia; species Sequoia sempervirens. Next base: position 5,292 of record VDFB02305106.1, on the reverse strand, counting down.
GGGTCATACGCCTTCACCAGATCAAGTTTCAACAAGAAACCAACCTTCTTGTTAACCATTAGTGAGTGTATATTTTCATGCACAATAATTATAGGATCAAATATTTGCCTACCCGAAACAAAACCACATTGTTGCTGAGAAATAATTAGGGGAAGAACTCGTTGTAGTCTTAAAGCTAGAACCTTTGAGAAGATTTTATAGATAGAATTGCAAAGGCTAATGGGTCAAAACTCATTAAAGTACGAGGCACTAGGAATATTCAGAATAAGAACAATGAAGGTGGAATTTAACTCCTTCAAAATATTACGGCTACCAAAAAACTCCTTGGTAGCATTCACCACATCCCTGGGAACAATCATCCAAAATTCTTGAAAGAAGAACATGGGGAAGCCATCTAGACCAGGTGCTTTGTTCCCAACAAAAGAGAAGATAGCTTTCCTAACTTCCTCAATAGAAGGGATACAACACAACATGCTATTTAAATCATTAGTCACAATTCTAGGAATAACTTCCAACACCTAACTTCTTGAGCAACTGGAAGAGGAACAAAATTGTCAGACAAGAGATCAAAAAAGTAAGTAGAGGCCGCTTGTCGTATCTCCCCATTATTCTCAATCAACACACCGTTGTGACAGATACACTTTATCCAATTAGAGTCTCGATGCTTCAAGGTAGTAATATGGAAGAACTTCGTATTCCTATCACCGCAGTTCAGCCAAACCACACGAGATCTTTGCTTCCAAAACTCTTCCTCCTTATCCACAATATCATGCAAACGAGATAAAAACACGCTCTCCTCATTTGTCGTGATTAATATTATGTCTCGAGCTTCAGCAATAGTCTATGCCAGTAATTTAAAAGATTCAGATTCCTCCTTACTACACTTTCTATGAAATAAGGGCGCCCGAAGGAAGAATTATTCCCAAACTTCACAATAGATCACAAAAACTCCTACTTTCAAGCAATTCTATGGTTATTAAATGCCCCATCCAACTCCTGATATCCCCCACTACAGAAAAGATTATCTCGGAAAATCACATTTTACAGACATCCATATTTTTCAAACTAGGAAAGGGAAGGAGCATCTTCTACCACCCAAGTCAATTGATAAAGAAATGGGGAAGTGATCCTGGACCCCCAATCTAGTGGAGAGCGGTGAGAGGGCACCCACAACACCAATCATCCACTCAAGAGAAAGGAGGCCTCCCCTGCCCTCAACCCCTTGTCTCTTGACCAGTGCATCACCAACTCTATAGTTCGACCATGTAAAGGAGGCCCCACACAAGTCGACATCAAACAAAGCATTATCATTGATAAATGATATCAAATCAAATCTACTCTCATTGTCCACCTGGGATCCTCCCATCTTTTTCAGATAACTCAAAGGAGTATTGAAGTCACCCATAACCAGCCAATGATCAGTAGGATGACTGGATTTGATGGAATTTAAATTCCCCCAGAACCTCTTATGAGCACTCTTCACATTAGGGGCATAGATGTTAGACGACACCAAAGAAAAATTATCCCTAATATGATGAAAAGAAGTAGCAATGTGGTTAGGAACCCCAAAAATAGTCGTCCCAACCACCACCTTCATATTCCAGAAAGTCGCCACACCACTAGAAGCTCCTTTTTCATCAAAGCCATGAAGTCCACACTCTTTGAACAACCTTTTCTTTAAACAATCCAACCTATCCAGACATTTTAGTTTCCTGAATCAAAATCACATCCGGTTTGTGATCCCTTACCAGATTGGCAAGGAGATCCTACTTATGAGGGTTATTCAACCCTATGATATTCCATGAAAGAATCTTCATAGGAGATTCTAAGATGCACTCTTTGAGCACATCTCAAACAAGGTTTTCTAATAGCCATCAACAATTTCTTCTTTGCTTTCTTTCTCCCTATGCTGCTGCAAAGAGGGTCTTCCCCTACCCCTCGACTCCGACCCACAACGAACTTTCTAACAATTCCTAGTGGCAACACCCTGAGGAGAGGAATGTTTCTTCCCATTCCTAGTTTTGACAGGCGAGAAAGGAGCCTCCTTCACAGGTAAAGAGCTACCCATGTCGTCCCCAATGATAAAAGAGGTGAGCACCACATTTTGATTAACACGAGAAGCAAGGACATCTGCAGGACAAGCAGACTCCACCAGGTCAGAGGACTTCAAACCCTTACCTTCAACCACCTGAACAATCTCTCCACTTTTGGAATCCTTAGCCTCACCAGGGGAGATAACCTCTGCATGAGTAATCAACTCCCCTTCTTCCAAGGCAAACTCTTCTTTGATAAGGACGTGATCATCCTTATGAGGTCTCAAAACATTGGCCCCCAGGTCATTCACAGGGATATCCTTTCTAGAGTCCACAAGAGCCTCCTGAATCTACCCCTAATCTCCCTCCTCCTTACTCAAGAAATCTTCCTTTACAGCCTCGCCCATAGCTTGCTTCGATGAGACAATAGCTCTACCAACCTCCTTAATCAATCCCTCTTTCGATTTCTCCTTTTCCCTCAACTCTTTTAGAAGCTGAGTAGGAGTCAGTTTAAGTGGCTTAGAAGGGAAATTTCTTGCCCAACCTCAAGTTTCTTACAATGAAAACAAGTAAAGGGAATGGAATCATACTCAATCACTTGATTCCAACCTCCCAACTTAGAGTTTATCAATATCTTCTCCGAAAAGTCCACAAATTGATCAACAATCACACATAAACGCGCATACACAACCTTTTCCAAGATGTCGTCATCTGGTCTATACAGAGCAGCTTCCCAAAAGTATTTGCAATACCTACAAAAACCTTCTCATCCCAAAAATCCAAAGGGAGAGCCGGGAGCCAAACCTAAACAAGGGCTAAATAAAATGAACAAGAACTTGGGTTGAAGCCAACCTCCCACTTTTTTAGGACCAACGAAGATTTACCAATCATCCATAGCCCACCAGTAAGAACACTAACTATATCCTCATCACATGTGAAGGAAAACAAAAAGAAACCCCTTTCCATCACTGCCACCTCCACCTGGCCTTTCAGCCTCCATCTCTTGAAGACAAGATTACGAACAACTCAATATTAGGACAAGGACCCATAAATTTTCCCACCAAGGATAAGTCCATCGATTCCAAATGCTTCTCAATGATATAGCCAGGAACTGACACCAAATACTCCCTAGCAGCCGGGTTTGCTAAAAAGCTGACCGACGGAGAAGAACTCTTACCCTTAGGCTTAGTGCCAAAAAGATTAGACCAACTGGGTCCATCAAAATTGACCCCCACACTCTTTTTTCCTTGCCCGACAGAAACATTCTCAGGAATCTTCAAACAATGAGAAGACGACAAGCCCACATTGAGAGGACTCAGAAAGGCCCACACACAAGGCACAGAGTGAACACCATCCCCAAAAACCAAAGAGTCTTAAACAAAAGACACTAAAGAGGACCTACCATCATTACCAACAACACCGCTACAGAATGACAACTTTGCACCTTCAATAAACTCAACAACACACCTACCACCATTACCATCAGGAGGCGAACCAGCATTTCTTGCCTTCAAAGAATTTTGAAAAAAACACTGAACCACCCCAAGAGAGCTCCATGGTGCCTTGTGATGTTACCAAGGTCTTTTTATTTGTTCTTTTTGGATTTTTGTAGTTTAATGATGATGGTTCTATATGCATAATCTACATGTATGCATAAGTATTTATCTTTGTATTTTCTAGATATCATTTTCTCTAATCAATCTACTTGTAAATAAATAAATATTTCCTTAGATGAATGCAACTAAATGGATTTTTCTAAATATAACTTCTAGATTTTTGTTTTTCATTGTTTTTGGTTTGCTTTGAGTGCTAATTTTTTGGATTACCTCATGTGCGGATTGAGAGTTTACTCTACTTAAATTTCCTTGTGTTGGGATCAAGGTATATCAAGTACAATGTAAATTAAATTTAATATAACTTAATCTAATCTAGAAGACAATCAAACTTCTATAATCTAAGAAATTAGTAAAATTTTCACTCTAACCAATGATGAATAATAAAGTATTACTATCACCAATTAATTTATTTTTTCTAATTACTAATCCAATCCATTTCTAGAAAGGAAATGAAATCTTATGTGAAAATTATATGAATATTTAAGAAAATTATTTTGCATATATCCTCCTTGAAATTATGCTTGTATGAGTGGGAAAAGCTAGATGATAGTTACATCCATTTCTAGGAAATGAAATCTTATGTGAAATGTAAATTATATGAATATTTAAGAGAGAATTATTTTGGCATATATCACCTCCTTGAGAGTCCAACGCCTTTCTATAGGATGTAACTTCTCATTGATGATAGTGGGATATAGGAAAAGCTAGATTAATATAAAAATTAATAATTTGGGAATATAGAGAGAAGATTTTAAGCTTACAAGGAAAATGAAAAACATGCATTAGAGTCTTGTAGAGAGCACGAAAAGGTTGTGAATGTGGGTTGTTGTGAAAGGCTAGTGTAGTTTTCTAAATATGATTCATGGCCCTTTGTGTGAGAGAGGAAAATGAATGAGGGATTCTAGAAATGAGTTGGCTACAAATATAGAAAATGAAACTATATCTAGAAAGCTAAGAAAAGGAACTCACATCATGTACTTATCATGAATATAATATGGGGATTGTTAAACTAAAGAATGCAAAATGAAAAACTCCTTGATACCAAATGGAAAGAGGAGTACTTATTGGTAGGAAGATTCATAATCAGGGGGAGGTGATTGGGAGATAGTTGAAGATATAATTGTGAATAAAGAGGAGAGGAGAATTAGTTAGGGGAAAATGATATTCAATCACGAATATAAATAAATCACAATCATAAGCAAAAATGATAGAGAAATATCCATAAATGAAGAAATCATGCATCCTCTAAATATAATAAGGTTGAACCTTTCGGGGGTAGGGGTCACCCCTTTTTATAAGGAAAGTCACCTAGGTGACCCTGAAACATGAACCAAGTCACTCAGGGGACCCTAGAATTAAAGGTATTTAAAAGGGTTTTAGAACAATATACAGATCTAAAAGAAAAAGTAAGGGTTGAATAAAGAGATCCAGAGGGTAGGAAGGACTAGGAAATTACCATAAAGTTATAAAGAATATCAAGAAGTGTATTTCACACCATGTGGGTTGTGTACTAGATCATCAAGTCATCATTAGATTGCCTTATTTTCTTATATAATTTTGGCCACTTATAATTACCACTAGTTGAACAAAACAACTTCTAATTATATAATTAGATAGTGTAAAGGGTCTCTTTAACATGTCCA
>VDFB02305105.1:20000-45268 GCA_007258455.2 Sequoia sempervirens | reverse complement strand
CCATATCCTACGATTACCTATCCATGGAGAGATCATCCATTTAGTAGAGGAGCGGCCATATGAGGAGATGCAAGAGAATATCAAGTACTACCTAGTCCATTCCATCTTGGAGATAATCATTAGCCCTCACATCAAGCTCAAATGGCTACTATACATGTAGTTGCCATTACTAGGGTGCATCATGATCATTACCATGATGCTAGGACTAGTTCTTGATGGATGAGGCATGCACTTTGATGGAGGGATAGTTCACCTTATATGAGACATGGTGTATCATTAGACTATTTATGCTTGGGGTCACAACATTTTGGCACATTTAGACTATGATCTCAAGTGCTTCATTTACCAAGAGCTAGATAACATAGTACAGTGTACACTCTTGCAAGTGTGATGCTTCAAGCATATCACATGTAATAGGATGATAGGTTATCCAATAGTGGTGAACACGAGATATGCACAGGCCTATAGTTATCCACTGAGATGATCATGGCAGGAAGGAGACTTTTTATATTGAAGGGTCAGCTTCAAGTACTTGGAGGATGATGATATACTCTAGAGACCATACTACATGGTACCCCATTGGGTAGATGTCACACACCAGCTAGTCTAGATACATTAGGATTGGTTTGTGCTAGGCTAACATGATTACATAGTGAGGCCCTTTTACTATGATCATGGTATGTGCTAGTTCAAGTAGGTTTAGGTTTTTCCTAGGCCATGACCTAGGTACTTATGGTCAATACAAAGTTCCTCTTGACCTAAAGACAGTTGTTGTCTCACCACTGATGATTTTGACTTTAGTGATTAAGAGGATGAGGACCACAACATGTCCCAAGTCTTAGATGCCAATGATGTAGGCACCACATTCTCCTATGAGTAGTTGTGGATGGGAGTAAAGCCAACTTATGTGTTTCCTATGTTTCATCCTATAGGTAACATGGTACCTCTTATAGGTCATAGGGATGATGAGAAAGATGAGGTCATTAATAGAGTTTTGCAGGATGAGGTCAAGATATAAGATTTATTTCCTGATGAGGGTGATGATGATGATGAAAATGATGAGGAGGATGTCTAGCCAATGAGTGATGACTCTGATGAAATAGATGAGTTCTGAGTTTCCCCCAAGAGGAGAGATTCACCTCCTACTTGAGTCACTAGAGCATTATTAGTAGCTACACCAAGTGTCAGGACTCATGAGCATGGGGAGGCTAGTGACAGAAGACCATCCATGCCTCCTACACAGGGGATCCATTATTGCATAATGAGACCTCGACTAGCAAGTTGGATACCTAGGTGATGATGTGTTATTATTCTTTTGTGTTTATGTATATGGTTATTATTTATATATCATGATGTGTACCAATATATTTTACAATTTACATCTTGCAAGGTCCACATGATAGTGGTAAGATCTCTATTAGTAGGTGACCATAGATATGGTGCTTCTTTTGCCTCCACATGAGGATATACCTTCAGAGTACATGCCCCCACCTACTACAAGGAATCATGTAGATCTCTTTGATCTTGTTGGGAGGTTGAGGGTAACATATGAGAGTGTGATGAGATGTGCTAACCTATCTACATCTAGAGAGGAGTGAATTGTAGGACAAATTTTAGCATTGTAGACTACATATGATGAGCTCCAAGCTTCTCAAGTTTTGATTAATAGTGGGAAAAATGTTGTTCTACTATCAAAATTCTAAAGGCTATAGAGAGAGGTTACTAGATTGCATGCAGATAGAGACCGCATAAAGCAGGAGGACATTGAGACACTCATATGTGAGGTTGGGGCAGTTCAAGAGGTACATGTCCTGTTGGTTATTTTTTATGAACCAAACTTGATCTTACCACTTACCTATAAATCTGCCATGATTCAATGATTAGCAAGGGTAAGGATTGGCCAACACACAAGGATTCTGAGGGCCCTTCTACTCTTCGGGCTTTGTGAAACCCAAGAGGGTAATTCTTGTTATGTTCATAGGGTATTCATTTGATTAAGAATATTTCTACATAGATAAATTTCTTTAAGGTACAAATAGACAAAATTCAATAAAGATTTGGCTGACCTTTAAACAAATTGCTACTTATTGAAAGGAATAATATGGTACTTTAGATTGGCACATTGTAATTGAAGGTGTTTTAGATGACTTTCATTCTCATTTCAAGCCCTTGGTCAAGTGCGTGACTAACTCATTTATCTTTAGGATAACCAAATGAAAATACCAGTGCCTTGTCTTGTAGTAATGGAGTCATATTCATAATAACCCATAATACCTTAGCAATTTGAATCAACAATTAATGGACTATTGATATACTACATTATAGTATTCAACTCACTATGCCTAAAACACAAATACTTATCAATCCTATGGACTTTCCTTACAAAGTTGTGACCTCACTTTAACATTTAATCAATTCCTTGAATCGAGGTAGAAATAAAATCATTCATTCAATTACAACAATTGAAGACAAATGAAAACATCATTAACCATTTCATTCATAATAAGGAATAAAATTACATAGGAGAGAATGTGCTTTTGAACTAGCATTTTCATTTATAAACTAATGGATGTGCTAGAAAAACTGATGTATGTGCTAAAAGAAAGGTTGAATGCACTATAAGACTCCCTGAATGTGCTAAAATGGTTACTTAATGCACCGAAAGAAATATCATATGTGCCATAACAAATGTGGGTATGTGCAGGATCATGATGGGCCAGAAAGTGGTGATATGATGGGTATGTGTAGGTTGTGGATGATGACTTTTTTTTTACCCAAAATTGATGAAACAAAAAGGGTTTTTAAAGAAGATTCTCAACTTTCCACCAATATAAATTATTTTTTACTTTAAATTTAATAAATAATTATTATTCATTTTCTATTTGAATTATGACTAAAGTCCTGATTGATAGGTTGATTGAAAAACATCTATAGCTTTCAAACGACATCACCTTTTTTGAATCCAAAACATGTGTCACATTCTATGCTTCACATACTATAGGATTAAAAAATGAATTTCATGAAGTTTGACCAAGTTAAGGTGGTTAGGCATACGAGTTTTATATTTTTTAAAAGTTGTAATAAAAATCATAATTAATTATTTACTTGGAAAAAAATTACAAAAATATGCATCACATCAGGACATGGTCCTCTACTTATATCTAAAATCTGGGTATGTGGGATCATCATTGAAAAAATAGGCCCTTAAATGGCAAAAATTAGAAAAATCGAGTTAGGAAACTTGATATAAAAATTTGAATAAGTTATCTATATTATTTCAAAAATATGTATGAATAGAATTCAGAAGTAAATTGAATGTAGTTTCTAAACTACTATGAGTGAATCTATTTATGAAAATTGAAATTTCAAGAGTACATAAATTTCAGTGAAAAATAAGTGGTGTCCTGCTTTTGACCAATTCTAACCGTGAATAAATGATAATTATTTTTTTATAAGATTTTATATATAAGTAGAGGACTCCATGTCTCGATGTGATGTATATTTTTTTAATTTTTTTTCCAAGGAAATAATTAATTATGACCTTTGTATTATAACTTTTAAATATAAAACTGTGATGTCCGACCACCTTAACTTGGTCAAAACCATGAAATTCAATTTTATTTTTTAATCCTATAGTATTAAGAATAGAATGTGTGACACATGTTTTTGGATTCAAAAAAATGGATACCTGTGATGTTTTCACCTATCAATTAGGACTTTAGTCATAATTCAAATAGAAAATAAATAATATTTACTGCATAAATCCAAAGTAAAGAATAATTATATTGGTGGAAATGAGAATCTCCTTTAAAACCCTTTTATTTCATCACTAAAAAAAGTTGTCACCACACACCCATCATGACTCAAGACATACCCCATCTCGGTGAAAACATTATTATTTCATTGTGGTTAGGGTGGTTAGACAACACCTACTTATTTCTTCCCCGGGAATTTAGCAATGACAGATCCAAATTTAAAATTTTCACCAAATAGATTTTTTTTTTTAAATAAGCCTAGTAGTTTAGAAAATACATTCAATTTGCTACAGATTCTATTCTTACATATTTTTGAAATAATATAGATAACTTATTCAATTTTTTACATCAAGTTTCCTCACTCTGATTTTTCTGAATTTTTTGCCACTTAAGGGTCTATTTTTTCAATGATCATCCTACACATACCTATGTCGAATGCACTCAAATATTTGTTGAATGCATTGTAACAAAGATCGTATGCACTGAAATATTTGTTGTATGCACCGAAAGAACTCACGGTCACGCTAAAATTTCACATCCAGCTTGTTTACAAAAAACTTTTCCAGAAAGTTTTTAAAATAGGGTTCAACTCCACGGTGGGTGCCAATTTATGTGAGTGTGAAATTGTGGGAGAGTTAGTAAATCAATAATAAGACATAAACATTAATGAGAAATATTACATGAAAGATTTGAATCATATAATTAATCTAATTGCAAATAAACCAAATCTCTAAAAATGTTCCATTGTTCTCTATTCTTAACGATTCATTAAATCATATTGGCTCTCATATCTTATTTGTGCACTATGATTTTTAGAATGACATCTTAAGAAATAAGATGCTATATAATGCAAGAAATCTAAGTTCCTACATGAAACTATATGATTAAAGCCACGATCTTATGATGTTAATGCTGCTATGATAAAATGAAAATTATACAATGATAATGATATTGAATGCTATATGAGATCTAAGATTGATAAAGGAAATGCAAAATGTAAACTAAGACATGATTCTAAGTTAGAATGATAAATAAAATCTAAATGCTAAATGCAAAATGATACTAAATGCTCCAACTATGAATGCTCCAAATGCTCCAATGCTATTCTTGCATAATAAGTTTGTTAAAAGATGTGATTGATAATGTTGTAGCAGAGGGTTGTATTTATAGGATTTCCAAAGCATCTTGTGATGCGGCAACAATCACCGGTCGAGATTCAAATATGAGAGATGAACGGTGGAGATGGAAGAATCATGTAAGATATTTCATTGACCAAAGGAAACATGCCAAATGTATGGGAGAATCAAGTGTGTGAGATTACCAAGTTTCCAACATGTGCCTAAATTCAAATTAGGAATTTAAATATTAGACATATTTAAATACATGTGACATTTGAGGATGTGGAAAAAGTGTTGTAGACATGTGATCAAATTCAAATTGGGCATTTGAATTTAATGAGAAGGTTATTAATTAAATAAAACAAACTATGTGAATTTTTTTTATTTAATTAAATTAGAGGAATGTGATTTAGATGAAGAATTTAGAAAAGTGTGAACTATATAAACTAGTAGTTCCATGTAGTAACACGCAAGAATGAGCCAATAGGTGGAGAGTGACATGAAAGGCAAGTGATGTGTAGGCAGTGTCTATGGAAAAACATTAGAATGTGAATGGCATGAGTGGGCACAATAGCTATATGCAGATGTAGATAATATAGTTACACATTAGGGAATCCAATGAACAATACAATGGATCGCTAGATTTATTATAGGCGATAATTAAAGTGATTAAGTGGGATCAATATTGTACCCCATTTTTACCTTATAGTTTAGCATCATTATTTTATTTTAAATTATAATGGGGATTGAAGGAGGGTGTTAACCCTAATGGGTTGAAAGGAGGATATGTATATAAATGATAAATTGTGTTGGTGAAAAAGTAAATTTGTAGAATATATATATACACATATAGAGGTTTGGTTGAATAATAATTGTATTAACATTCAATTAATTATTTGGTGATAACATCATTATTATTGGTGATTGGTTTGGTGGGGTAAATAATAATATTATGTAGTTAAGTTGTTAATTAAATAAAATTATTATTATTGAATTTGAAATGATTTCATTAAGTAATACCAATATCATTAAGTTTTATTAGTTAATCAAAATATAATATTATTATGGATAGGGTTCAATGTCTAAATTGATGACATTACTATTGTGTATTTAGTTGGGAAATAATAATGTTGGCATAAAATTAGTTGAATTCAACATTATATAAGCCCACCCCATAATTTAGCCACGACATCAATTCTTTATGATCTAAGGATCTTTTCGTAGCTAGTAACAAAGAACCCTACGTCAATTATGGTTAAAACAATCTAAAAATAATACCAATATCATTAAGTTTTATTAGTTAATCAAAATATAATATTATTATGGATAAGGCTGAATGTCTAAATAATTTATGACATTAATAATGTGTATTTAGATGGGAAATAATAATCATGGCATACTATTAGTTGAATTCATGATTATATAAGGACACCCCATAATTTGGAAATTGCATCAATTCTTTATGATACAAACAAAGGATCTTTTCTTAGCTAGCAACAAAGTACCATAGACGAATTTTGGTTAAAACAATTTAATTATTTTTGTCATGTAGAGTATAAGCAAGAGAACAATAATCAACAATTCCCAATGGAATCTAACATAAAGTGTATAAGATCAACTATTTTACTCCATTGTAACCATAAGTGTAAACATACAAATTTTTTCTGATTCCTACGCTAGAAAGATAGAGATCTGTACATACAAAATATAAAGTAAAAGTCAACAAAATGAGGCCTACTCTCCACCCTACCATATTGTGTCATGGAGTTTCATGGACCCTCACCAAATCCTTGAGCAAGAATATAGATTGGCCACCATTGTGATTAGTGGTGAAATGAATATTGTGTATTACAATCAATATAGAGTACATTAGGATATGATTGTCTATTTGACCATTGTTGCTGATTTTACAGTCACTATCATTATTTGGGAAGGTTGTTTGTAACACATTAGTTCATGAAATATCACATTATTGTTGGAGCATGGTCTATAAGAATAACAAAAAAGTGTTAGTGTAATAAACACACACCATTGGTACACAATAAATAAATCAAAAAATATAAAGACTTACACAATTAATTACAAAGGTGATGCAATACAGTTGTAGTAGAAGACAGTAAGTAAATAAAATAGAGGAATACCTTTTGTAGGGAATGGATTGAAGTTTGGACATACAAAAGCAAGTCTGCTCTCCACCCTACCATATTGGGTCATGGTGCATCATTAACTATTCTCCCTTGAGAAAGAGAGTTCAAGAAGTGGGATGATGATTCATAACCATAGTTACAATCACTTCATCTTCACAATTGGTTTAACTTCATTCACAAAGGTTGTCCATTTTTTTACCATATAAACTGGAATATCAACACCCAAGTTCTTGAACTATCTCTCCCAAGGGAGAAGCATGTTTTTTGGAGCAATTGTGAATATGAACAAATTGTAAAACTAGCTAAGAGCAATCAGATGATTGGTGGGGTAATTTAAAAATCCAAGCACAAAACGCAAAGTATAAAGGGAGAGTAAGAGAGAATTGAAGAAGCTTAACCTAAAGGATATGATTTTTTTATGAATCCTATGTCAAAAAGATAGCAATTTCTACATAAAAAAATATAAAATAAAACTCAACAGAATAAGGCCTGCTCTCCACCCTACCATATTGGGTCATGAAGCCTCATGGACTCTCACTAAACCCCCGAGCAAGAATATACATTGGCCACCACTCTGATCAGTGGTGAAATGAATATTACTTATTACAATCAATATAGAGTACATTAGGATTTGATTGTGTAATTGACCATTGTTACTAATTTTCTAGCCACTATCATTATTGTGAAAGGTTGTCTATAAGACATTAGTCCATCAAATACTGCATTATGGCTAGAATATGGTCTGCAAGAATAACAAAAAAGTGTGAAGTTTAGTATGTTGATTATGCAAAAATAGAATGAACTGCATAAAATTAACTATTTTATTCCATTACAGCCATTGAGACAAAAAGCTAAAAATTGATACCCACATTCCTATGCAAAAATTTTACTACAAAGGCCAGACCTTCTAGATGCAATGCATTGAAGTATGGACGCAGAAAAGGTGCCATACTCTCCACCCTACCATTTTGGATCATGGAGCATCATCGGCTATCACTAGACCCCTACAATTACTTACCGTAAAGTAGAGAAACTTTTCATGATCATGCCAATGAGAAGTATTGTTCAAGTGAGAAATTCAGTTGCACACATAGAAAATATAAAATGGAAGAGAACAAAATGAGGCATGCTCTCTAATATTGGGTGGCCACTACTGTGATGAATGGTGAAATCAATGTTCCCATTCTCTTAGCCATTCTTATAATCACTTCATCCTCACAATGGTTTGAAAGCTCATTCATTTGTTTAGCATGTATAATATCAACATCCCACTTCTTGAACTCTCTCTCCTAAGCAAGAAGCATGTTTTTTGGAGAAACTACGAATATGAAGAGATTATAGAACTGGAGAAGAGCAACCAGATGATGGGGGCAGAAAAATAAAAAATATACACCTCTTCCTGCTTGCTTTCTCTTCCCTCCATTCTTTCTCTATCTCTTGTAAAAAATGAAAACAAATTTATCAGAACCCACAACTTTTGCAGCCATGAATGTATGCAAAGAACACAAGATAACATCCAACCACCTTCACAAATATTCCATAGCCAATGAACGCACTTGTACCTCCAAAGAGGCTTTCCATCCTCACTCTCAGCTACCTTCAACAACAACAAAAACCTAGAGAATGAAACCCAACAATACGCTATCGATAACTGCACACACATTCATTTTGTTTGTCGATGACTTTAAAATAGATGTTACTTGCACCATCACCACTATGTGAAAACCATACAATAGTTAATGCTGATTTTGTTTTGATAGCCTCCACAACTACCTTCAACAACAACATAAGCCTAGAGAATGACACCCAAAAATACGTTATCGATAACTACACAAACATTCATTTTGTTTTTCGAGGACTTTAAAATAGATGTTACTTGCATGATCACCACTACATGGAAACCATACAACAATTAATGCTCATGACATTTCGTTGGCCTCCTATACAACCACGCTATTTTTTCAGCCTCCTCTATGGAACGATATAGCTTAAGCAAGAGATCAATTATCAACAATGGCCAATGCAAGCTAAAATAAAGTGTATAAGATCAACTATTTTAGTACATTGTAACCACAACCTAAAACATTTGAATTTTTTGTGAATTGTATGTGAGAAAGATAGAAATCTGTACATAAAAACTATAAAATAAATCTCAACACAATAAAGTGTGCTCTCCATCCTACCATATTGGGTCATGGACCCTCATGGGCTCTCACCAAACCCCCGAGAAAGAATATAAATTTTCCACCACTCTGATCAGTGGTGAAATGAATATTTCTTATTACAATCAATATATGGTACATGAGGATATGATTACCTATTTGACCATTGTCATTGATTTTCCAGTCACTATCATTATTCTGAAAGGTTGTTTGTAACACATTAGTTCATCAAATACCACATTATGGCTAGAATATGGTCTGAAAGAAGAACAAAAAAGTCTAAAGTTTAGTGTGGTGATTATGCAAAAATAGAATGAACCACATAACACTAACTATTTTATTCCATTATAGCCATGTAGTGGAAAGCTAAAACTCACAGCTACAGTTCTATGCAAAACTTCTAGTGCAAAGGTTAAACTGTATATAACCTATGTATATACAAAGTGTGAATTATAGTGAAGTGATCATGCTTTATTGATAGACAATATGTAAATCAAAATATATCAAAGTTGTACATTTTATAATACATAATTTTCTCTCTACTTGCAATAGGATGAATGGAGTGATTATAATTTAGCCATAGATGGTGTGTGTGGTAGAATGAAGTATGCCCAAAATAAAAAAACAAGGCCTAATTTCCACTCTACCATATTGGCTCATGGAGCATTGTGCACTCTCACCAAACCCCCAAGCAAGAATTTTTTTTTTTCCACCACTATGATCAATGGTGAGAGCAATGTTTCAGCTGCCAATGACTCAATACAAGATCTAATCTCATGAAAAGGCCTACGAAGGACAATTGTTTTAGTTGGTAGACAATAAACAAATGAAAAAATATAAAGACTTATATAATTAGTTAGAAATGACATGGAATGGAGTTGCAATACAACAAAGTAAGTAAATAAAATATAGAAATGCCTTGTGCACAAAATGGATTGGAGTCTGGACACAGAAAAGGAATCCTGCTCTCCACCCTACCATATTAGGTCATGCAGCATCATTGGCTATGAACAAACCCCCAAGAAGTAAGATTAATTTTCCGCCACTTTGGTGAATGTTGAAGGCAATGCTTTGGCACCTAAGGAAATTTGTTCAGTCGAAATCAACGTTATACATTTTTTATAATTTGACATGGAGTTGTGAAATGGGAAATGGAAAAAAAAGATACATAGGTTTACATTATATACAGATGAAATATAGGTGAAGGCCATACAACATGCAAATGTGGAATTGTAAATCCATTTAGCATTTCTGGGGAACCCAACATCTTGTATACGAATACAATGTAGTTGTAATCTAAAATCATTTCAGTGGGATAAGCCTACACAAAAGAAAACTGTGAACTTTGGTATTGTGAACATGTTTTATTGACAAGCAATATATAAAACACGAAATTTAAGTGGCTGTATAATTTATAATAAAAATATATGTAATAGGACAATTACATGTCACATATAAAAAACTATAATTAAGTGAATTTAGAGAGGGTACAGATTCTATATGCATAGAGGTGAAGAGGAAAGGAGAAGCAATTCACTTATCATAAAGAAGAGAAAATTTTGATGACATGATAATAATGAGCAGTTTTGTTGGAGAAGAGCATCTTGTTTGATTTATAGTGCACTGTAATTGTTGGTATGTATCCTACAGTTTCTAACAAAATACAAAGGCAGGTCTACACAGTTTGAAAGTGAGCAATTCAGTTGCTTGCTATTCAGTGCAATGTTTGTGTATGCGTAACCTCCAAGAAAAATTTGAGCCTTTCTAAAGAGGCACATATATACACATTATTGATTGCACAAAGCACAAAAAAATTGACTAGCAAACCAATGGGTAAAAAAAACTCAGGGTAGCGAGCAATAGAACACAAAAAGAAAACTTAATTATGTTAAGAATTTTATTTCATTGAAAACATAGCCAAAAAATTGAGGCCATACAAAGAAGCACATAAAGAAATTCATGTTGAGAATCCCATGCAAACCGCTAGCTTTTTTTCAAAGAGAAGCTCACTGGAAAAAAAATTATCACAGGGGACACACTGTAAAAGCTGATCCATGAATGAAAGAATATTGGTTTGAATAGAATATATAGTCTCTCCCAATATAACCTTACCAAAAAGGGAAAAGTATAACCTAAGTTAGAGAACAACAATCAACTCTCCCTTATAGAAAACAAGGAAACCTGTATAACTTGAGCTATTTGATTTGCATGCACAAAGGAAACAAGTGTCACTGTGCATAGCTTACCATGTTAACATTGTCTCATGTATGTGATACATATATTTCCAATGGTTTCAATAATACTTTGCATTTAAAACTCACCAAACTAATTGAGTAGTTTTTAGTAGTTTCAATAACGCATTGTTCAACACTGGGTTGTGGATTGAGCTACATAACATACATAATAGACATTATAGCCAAGAACCATATGACATCAACATCTAGCATGGCACTATCATTAGGGATTGCAAAGTAGTAGCAAGAACACTTCGTAAGAATTAGATGGATACCTAGACATGATAGTTACATAGAAAAATACATCATAGACACATATATCTACACAAAAATCTGTCAAGATATTCTATGCACTAAGAACATTGTAAACAAGATGAAAAGAATATTCTCTTTAAAAAAACTCATAGATAGCTGTAAATATTGAATTGTATATGCATATATGCATAGATATTCAACACACGAACAAATATCTACACACATTTGTACTAGGAAGTTGTATAAAATAGGGAAATCTCAATTGCTTGCATGTATATTTATCCATATGCATACATAAATGTACACATACATACAACTATGTCCACAAGTAGATATATGAGCAGGTGTAGACAACGATACATCTCCTAAAAAGGACAAGAACTCTATATAAAATAAATAGTAAAAATTAAATCAGAAATATACACTTAAAATGCAATAAAATTATAAGCAACATGAATAATAGAAAAGAAAACAATTGTATCCTTTTTACTTAAACATTATAAGTTATACTTCACTGTCTTAATAGATAACCACTCAAACAAACAACAAAGCAATAGAAGTAGAAAGGAAAGGTCTTTTTCATGCGACAAGCAGTGCGAGAGAACAAAACAAACTAAATCTCCAACCAACATGAACTATAAGAAATATGCAAAGTCACAATTAGCCATGGTTGTTTTGGTGTTCAAGGTAGTACGACAACTATCTTTGGAGACTACTACATGACAGGAGAAATAGTAGACAAATTTGATGGTAAGAGCTTGCACTCAGCTTCAAAGTTAAGCTTTGCAACCTTCACTATTGTTGTTTTCAGTCTTGTTTCTAAATTATAAGTTTGAGTTTTGATTAGATTAGTGAAAACAAATGATGTGTAGGTGACAACATTGATAATAGAATCAACACTCATTTTAGTGGTAGACTCATATTGCAACATGTAAAGTTTTTTTGCTGAAATTTGTAATAGGCTTGTTGCAGCCTCATCAAAAGTAGTTGCCCAAAGCTCGCCTGTGTGGTCTTTGATCTTTAGTTGTAATAAATATCAAAAGTCACAGTCAGCTATTATTTTCTAGCATTTTGGTTAGAACCATGTATTTTTCTTAGATTGTTCACACTTTTTATTGCATTGCCTACCATTCACCTCCAATGGACATGTAGCATAATAGAATGCATTAGTTTTTATAAATTTTATTGTTGCCTTGAGTATAGCTTGCAAAGTCTCTAGCAAGCCAAGGTAGTGGTCAAACATAATAGTGGCTCTCCCACTTCCCAAAGAAACCTTTCGAGGGACTGTTTGAGGTAGCTGAATAGTAGGTGGATCAATATATCCTCTTTTGATCAATGGTTGTGCTTCTGGTATGTTAGGATTTATATATAGAAGAGTCCCTATGGCTGTGTTCAAAATAACTCCATTGAAGTACCCAACATGTGCATTTTTAACAAGGATGAGAGCTGAACCAAGGGTGTACAACCTCTCCAAATCATGACCCTTTGCTTCCTAGTTTGAGCCCCACAAATTAACATCAATTGAAAAGGATGAAAAATCATTAAGTTTAATAGTCCTCCCAATTTTTTGGCACTGATCCTTTCTTTGTATAGTCGAGACCATTCCCACATGCACCACAGTGCCAATAACATCAATTAAACTATTATTAGTGCAATTTGCAATTTCATTTAATGGGGTGAACTTAAATACTTTCTTTGGCACAAAGGCCTCATGATCACAACACTTTAACATTGAACTTTGATCTAGAATGATTTCCATCTAGTTGTTAAACTTATTAAATTTTATATCTACTTGTCTCACCAATCCCTTTGACACATAATAAGTACGTCCCACCTCAATCCTATCATAATGCACATTTGCAATGTCATTAAAGTGTGTAATATTTATTTATGTGCCCTCATCATCAATGATATCAAAGTTGAATACCTGCCCCTCATTCCCTTTCCTGCTATAGTGGTGCATATCCCTCTTTGTTGTTACATGTCCTTTTATCATCCATTTGGTTTGGTAAACATTCAACCCTTTAACAGGGCTAATTTTTGCAAGAGCATCTTGCTTCCTTGGGGATGTATTAATTCCAAAGGTGGAGGCTTGTTTGGATGGGGAGGGTTACTCGCAACCAACTTTTTTCTCTTCTTGATCTCTAAACAAATATTTAGGTTTTCCAATTAGCTGAAAATCTTTCATCTTCACATCTAGGGATAGTATGACAATTGCCTTGGAATCAAATGAACATTAAATACTTTAAAAGGAATCCCCCACAAACAAGGAAGTAGGAAAATACAAGTACAAGCAAGGAAGAACTATATCAAACCTCGATTCTTGCAGCTTTCTAGACAAATAGTTTTTCAAGCACACAATCAAACCTATTTTCAATTTTCCTATAAACAAAAGGTCATTGTATTTTGTAGGAAAAGTTCCCATCTACATGTGGGTTCCACCAGATAGGACAACTTTGTACCAATCGATTAGGCTTTGATCACCTCCTATTTTTTGGTAAGACATTAGTTGGAGGACTGGAGATGGGACAACATCTCCAACATCTATAAATTGTAGCGCATCTCTTGTTAAGGCTGGATTCACATTCGTAGCCTATAAGGCAATTAAACTCAACATAGTGGCAACAATGAGATATTTATAACTATGACTCAACTATAAAAGAAAATAGTAATATTGACACATTTGGAAACAAAGAAATTTTCCCCTCTAACATATAAGTTACTCCAAAATGGCCAATAGGGTATGTGCAGGATCATAATGGAAAAAGCAGGCCCTAAAGTGGTGAAAAATTCAGAAAAATCAGAGTTAGGCAACTTGAAGTAAAAAATTGAATAAGTTATCTATATTATTTCAAAAATATGTAAGAATAGAATATGTAGAAAATTGAATGTAGTTTCTAAATATCAGGTTTATTTTAAAAAAATCTATTTGTGAAAATTTGAAATTTAATGTAGTAGTACTTTTCTAAATTTGGATGGTAATAAGAAAATCATTCTAATTACCCAATCCATGTTAAAATGATCATTTTAAATTATAACACTTGATATAAGTAGAGGACTCAACCTACGGGATGGCTATTGTTCTAGCAACACAATGAAAAAATTTTACAACTTTTAAAATATAAAAATTGTATGTCCGGGACTAACCTTAACTTGATCAAAACATCATGAAAATTCAATTTTTTAACCATAGTATGAAGTATGAATGCGGTTTATTTTAGATTCAAAAATGGACCAACGTTTGAAAGCTATAGAGATGTTTTTCAATCACCCATCAATCAAGACTTTAGTCACACCAAACAGAAATGAAGAAGAATCATTAACCAAAGTAAAGAATAATTTATATTGATGGAAAGTTGAGAATCTCCTTTAAAAACCTTTTCATTTCATTAATTTTGGGTAAAAAAAAAGTCGTTAGCCACATACTCTACACATACCCATCATATCACCACTTTTTGGCCCATCAAGATCCTACACATGCCCAATAAATTGAAGGGGAAACAAGATAGATAGTTCAAATATAAATAAATTAGAACATATATCATAGTAATTGTTAATTCAAATGAAGTATATTCTTGGTTTGTTTGGTGCACTTGAGAAACTATCAAGATAATTGGCAGCAACAATAAATTAAACAATAAACACACTTATAGGACTATTGCTTGAGGATTGTTTGCCAGCCTCAGAAGAGCTAGAGGCCACTGACATTTTTGCATCTGCTCTTTTAGAATCGAAGAGTTGCAACACCGACAACTGGCTAGAAGGTCTATGACTTCAAAACACAACATGGGAACTCAATTTTTTTACACAGGCATTAACAATATGATAGGAAAGGATTAATAATAACAAGGGCTTCAATGATTCAAATAATACTTAACATACAATTTGTTATTCCAAGTTCACTGTTTCAATTTTAAAATCCCTCCTTTTTTCCTAGAAACACCAAGAGTGCGAAGGAAAAGAAATAATTAGGAAAAAGGATTCAATGTTGTATAAAACAATTAATATGAAGTATAACATTTGAAGTATGCCATGCCAAGATTCAAATAAATAACTATTTTGAGAAAACAATAAACATTGGGAAGAGTATGTATGTACATTGCTCACATCTACTTTGACATACATACAAATCTACAGACAACAAAATTTAATATTGTCTCATTTATGGCTTTTGTTCTGTGTAAATGGTTGCAATATATCAAAATAGTCTATATTGTTCTCCACAACACAATCTAATTGTTGTTCGCTAGCTTTGGCTATGTTCCACTCTTTGTAATGCATAATCAAATACTTAATATTATATATTTAATATTGCTATCTAGAACACATTCTTCACTATCAGATATATATATATATATAGACATACATACATACATATATACATAAATATATATACATACATATATATATGTGTGTGTGTGTGTATATATATATATATATATACAATATTGATTCATTAATCATTCATGTTTTGTGGCGAAAGCTTTGATTAACTTTGTTGCTACAAGTTTTTTGTATTTTGAGGGTGTTCCATATGGGTCGCTGTTGCAAGAAATATTTTTGTGGCAATGGCTGCAATTGAATAAAATAGTAAATTTTATGCAATTGATATTGTTTTGCACAAGGAATTGCTCACTATTGTTGTTTGGACAAGGCTATATTGTGTCATTTCTAGCCTCCATTTAGTGTGTCCAGAAAAGGAAGTTGGTGGATTCTGTTTTGATTTTCATATTAAAAGCATTTGTTGCATCAATAGAGAAGGCCAGTGAAATGGCATCAACATTAATTGTTGTATGGTTTCCATGTAGTGACAATAGGTATAAGCAATAGCTACCTTTTCAAGCAGTCACAAAGATAACAAATGCTTGCACGATGTTTGAAACAACATTGCCCTATAGCTATATTGATTTTTTTCTCAGAGGGTCCTGCTAAGAGAAAAGCTATATTGTTTCAATTTTCAGTAACACATTGTTGGGTGTCATTCTCTAGGTTTAGCTTGTTCTTCAAGATATCTATCAACAATGGGGCAAGCATGCATTAAATACACATTCCTAGTTGTTATTTCTTCAACCTCAGAAAAGAAATTGTCAAAGTGATGGACTATATACTAAGTGTCATAAGGAAAACTTAATAGGAACTTTTGTATAGATGGTTAGAGGCTATTTTTTTTGTTTGTAGGAAACGATGTTTGCAAAAGCAAATTGAAAGTGTCACTTGTGATAATTTTTTCCAACCCTTTTTTGGGATAACAAGGTAGTGGTTTGCATGGGTCTATGAATGTCAATTTTTTTGTCAGCTTCTTTCTATGACCTCCATTTTTTGGCTATGTTTGCAATGGAATAATATTCTTAACATAATCTAGTTTCCTTTTACAGTATGTTGCTCGCTAGCCTAGGTTATTTCTATCCATTGGTTTTCCAACCACAATTTTTTTGTCCTTTGTGTGATGAAAATTGCATATATATGTATGTATATATATATGTATATATAGATATAGATATACTTACATAAATGTGTTCACTAGCACCCTATCAAAAATTAAAATAGTATAGCCTCTTGAGCACCACCTTATCGAAAAGAATGCCTTTTGGAAAACAACATTAACTCTATAATATCAACTATTTTATTATGCATTGTAAATGAAAGTATATAGCCAAAGCTAGACAACAACAATTAGCATTGGGCTATGGGAAACATTGGTTGGAATTTTTGTTGGCCTTCATGGTTCTAGGTCTCCGACACCATGTAGTAGGTGTTATTTTTTTTTTCTTTTAAAAATTTACAAAGCATTTGGTGTGGCAATAGAGGAGGCTAGTGAAATGGCATCAACATTAATCATTGTATGGTTTCTGTGTAGTGTTTATGGTGCAAGTAACATCTATATTTAAAGTCCTCAGAGAACAAAGTGAATGTCTGTACAATTTTTAATAACATATTGTGCATATATATATACATATATATATATATGTATACATATATATACATATACATATATATATATGTATGTATACATATATATACATATACATATATACACACACACATATATATATACATACATATATATATATATGCACACACACACATACATATATATATACATATATATACACACATATATATAGATAGATATATAAGAATTATCACAACCCACACCTTTTGCAACCATCAACGTATTCAAAGAACACAAGATAACCTCCAACAACCATCACAAAATTTCAACAACCGTGGTGGGTTGTGATAGTTCTATGTTCATTTTTAGTAGGCCATGGAGAAAGGACAGAGGGAAGAGAAACCAAGTGGGAAGAGGTATAATTGAAGGAAGTTGGAAGAGGTGCATATTGGAAAAACTATTCGTGGAGTATTTCTAAAATAGTTTATGTTATTTCCGAAAGGGGATTGTTGATTGTTGCTATGTAGCTTACTATAAATTGCTTGGTTTATGGGTTTTGTGTAGCCACCATTGGTGGAAGGAAATACTCTTTCTTTATTACATTTGATGTATTTAGTAACCTCCACCCACCCTCGCAAAAGCTACACAAAGCTTAATCCAAGTTGCACCCTCATAGAAGATTACCCTCATTGCTCATAGCTCCCATATCAGGTATAGCAATAGAATGACACCAAACATTGCCTTGTTGAAAATCTCTGAGACATTCATTTTGTTCCCCAAGGCATTAAAAAAAAGCTATCATTACAACCATCACCAGTACATGCAAAGCATATAGATATACATATACAGACATGTATATATGTAGATATATATAGTAGCTATAACCATGGAGGGAAAGCCTATATGAAGGTGCAAGTGCGTGTAATGGTAATGGTTGGCATACATACATACACACACACATATATATATTAAGAGGAACCAACAAAGATTCAATGAGGAAAGAAAGTAGAAGTATACTCATTTCTCAACAAACTATATGTGTGTATATATGTAGATTTGTGTCTCTGTATACACACACACACACACACACATATATCTATATATGCATATATGTGTATATGTATATATGTAAAGCCTAAATAGTGTTAGCAATGCAATTCCCTTGTAGACATGGCTACAAAGTTGAAGGAGTAAGCAAAATATCATACCCAAAAAATTGGTGTGTGAAGGCCATGTGAAGACATACTATTTTTTCCTCAACAAAACCTAATAGAAAATTGAAACAATTTGGGTTAGCCAACAATATATTTTTTGTTTTCTACATTCCTTGTGTTGAATTCACATGTTTATGTGCGTTTTTTCATTTGGCTGGCTCTTGAAACCAATATTGTTTCATTGTGTCAATTTTTGTTCAAAAGCCTATATAGTTTCATGGGTTTTGGCAGGTGGGTAAGTGTTGGCTATATTGTTTCATTTATGGCTTCCATTTTTTGTGAATAGTTCCAAAATAGTCAATTTGGTAATTTTTTGGTGAAT
Organism: Sequoia sempervirens; assembly: GCA_007258455.2. Taxonomy (NCBI): domain Eukaryota; kingdom Viridiplantae; phylum Streptophyta; class Pinopsida; order Cupressales; family Cupressaceae; genus Sequoia; species Sequoia sempervirens. Next base: position 26,168 of record VDFB02305105.1, on the reverse strand, counting down.
CTTGATATCAATATTTATTCTATTATGTGGGTTCTGGTATGCGGTTGACTATTAGCAATATTGCTTCATTTATGGTTTCATTTATATGCACATTAGCACATACATTAAGTACATTATAAAGTAAGACCAATCTTTCATCTCACACTTTATATACAGTTGGATAAACAACAAATACGATCACAAGTATTGCAAGCACACACAAACCATACAACAACTAATCTCGAAACCAGCCAACATTCAAGAGACCAAACATCCACACAACATTTTTCCTCAGTTGACTGGTTGAGGAGGCTACAAATTCAAAGCTTTTGTTTCCTATAATAATTCCTTGCTTCGCGCTACACAATATATTATAGCCAACAAAAGGTTTGAATTCCTAGCCTTCTTGTTCAAGCAAATGAGGAAAAATTTAGTCTGGATGTTTGTTCTCTTTATAATTATGATCAAGCCAGTTGCATATCGAGAAAGAAATATGGTATACACATCTATTTAGATATAGCAGTTTCTACATAAATAAATATTTACATCTGTACATATAGATATTTATATATCTACCTATATGCGTGTCCTCTTGATTGACCCTTAAGGTGTTTATTCAAAGATTTGATGGGAAAATTTTTCCCTCTCAACACCTTGTTATCCTAATCAAGCAACATATGAAGCATCACTGCAACTTATTTTAATAAGAATTATATATTAAAAAAGATATTATTTGACAAGGGAGACAAAGCATTCAAATTTATTGTTTTTGAGAAGATAGTTATTTAGTTTGAAAGAAATTTGTTAATTCTTTCATTCTTGAAAAGGAATTCATATAACAATAGGATTTGTATTGAACATACCAAATAACATTCACTACCACATACATGTGTTCAACACCTTTTTGAACCTATTGAAGGGACAATCCAAATACTTTTTCTAGGATTGCAGAAATGAAAATGAAACAACGTAGCCAACACTAGACAAGGGACAATGACAATGCCCTATGGAAAACAACATAAACCATATTAGTCACCTTCTCTATCAATACATAGGGGAACACACGACATATCTCCAAGGCAACCAACAACTGTGTCTGGCACCCTTCCCGCAACCACCACAAGGATTAAAAGAAGGGGGGATGGTGGGAATTCTGGCCTAGATTTTTTTAAAGGGAAGGCCATTTGCCACCTTTTCCTTGCTTGGAACAAAGCTCAAAAAACAAAAAGGATTGCAAGGATTCAAACCAAAGTATACACAATAAAACCAACAACTAAGAATATAGAGGACAACACTCAACATAGACTATATAACAATGACTGTTTCATTGGGTTACAACCATAATGACTAAACAAAAACCATAAATCAAATAATATTGGTTTCAAAGTTAAAAATCCATGCAAAAAAAAAAATCTTGTAGCACCTCTTCCCACTTGCTTCAAATATACCTCTTCTTGCCAACTTCCCTACACAAAAATGGGAAAAATATTATCATAGGCGACACTTTTCTTTTGCATTTCCAACCATCCACCCATGCAAAAAACACAAAATAACCTCCACCCACCTTTGAAGAAGCTACACAAAGCCTAATACAGCTTGCACCTCACAAAAGCCTACCCTCATCCCCTGCGACTTGTAATAATTCCCTTTACCGGTAGGATTTAGTATTTTTCACGCGGCGTTGTTACTAGACGGCGATGATATTGTTTGATTTGGTTAGTTAGACGCGATTATTATATTGTTTCCATTATGGACATGATGTCGCATGACAAAGATGGTAGGTTATACTAGTTGATTTTCAGAATTGCGATGTTGATGCGGATTTAATTAGATATATGTTATGAAATGGTTGTTAGTTGAAATGTTGATTTATTGATTATATTATAATGGTTAGAATAGGGTGCGATTAGCGACAATATGGCATCACTGCTCACGAGTGCCCCGCTTACAAGGTAATTCCTTCCCTACAATGTAGCATTTTAATTACCGCCGAATGTTATAGCAGCTACGTGCACACAACCCCTGCTCAGAGTGCAGATCTATGTGTGTAAAGTGTCGATGCCACCCGCCTGCGTGACAACAGCACCTAGCCCAACGGCCAATGTTGAACAGAGATTACCAAACCCCGTCCTATGATGTCGGGCAGCCGCCTTCTATGATGGTATTATTCCATTTCGGTGTGACTGCTTATTATGTTTGTGTTTTGGGTGTTGTCGTATTTTGATTAATGTGGTAGTTTATAAGTTACGATTATTTAATTGATGTTGTTATTTTATAAGTTGTGAATTATTTAATTAAATGTTGGAAATGTTTCTCTATTTTAATGTTAGAATAAATTGCATTTAAATATTTAAATGTTTTAAATGTCATGTGCTTATTTAATGATAATTTAAATATTAAATTGTGTTATTTATTTTAATTAATTATCTGGTTGAGGATAATTATTAGAATAAATTATTTAAATTAAATAGATAATGTAATGTGCAAGTAAAGTGGTAAAAATAGAAATTAAAACAATAAAACAAATAAAGAAAGAAAAGTTGGGCAAACAAATAGGAATTCAGATCTAATTAAAAAAAAAGCTGGCTTTTAAAGAATGATTTTCTTTGATTTTTGATTTTTAGAGTTTTTGCGAATGAGGGATATTATCTTTTATTGAATGAAGAATTTTGGGAGGGGAGTTTTATAGAGAGACAGAGGAGGATTTGTAACAGAGGTTTATGGAGACAGAAGTTGAAAAATAAGAGTGATGCATTTTGAATCTTTGAAAAACTTCCAAAAGGATATTTCCATTTTTTGTTGTAATATCTTGGGAAAGAGTATTGGGGTTAAGGATTTGGATTCAAGATTGGAGCATGGTATTCTGGAAAAGAGAATTCGAAGCAGGAACGAGGAGCTCTTCGGAGAGGTCAACAGAATCAATGAGCATCATCAGATCTTTGAGTAAGCGCAGGACCCAAGGTTCAGATGTTTCATCTCATTCTCCTTTCTATTACAAAAAGAAATTAATAAATAAATGAATATATATGATTGATTGTTTGAGAGAAAAAGAAGACCTTCATTAGAAATTTAATGATTCCTAGTTAGCAAACCAATAGGAGAAGATTATTATCATTGAGAAAACCATTATGTAGTTTCAGTAATTGGGTCCTAAATAATATTGTTTGTTTTAGAAATATATTTGATTTCATTATATATATATATATATATGTCATGATTAAAAATATAATATTAGTGAATAGAAAATTCAGTATTGAAATGCTTCTGCCTGATTAGAGTTATTAGAGATCTTCTTTGAGATTAGATTATATATATAAGTTGTGTACATATTTATATATTCATGTGTATTTATTATTTATTTATTATGAAATAAAAATGTATGTCTATATTGATTTTGTTAAGTTTATTTTTGGTTTTTCTGTTAAACCGGAATGAAAATTTAATTCAATAGTATTCTTCTGGGGGTTCGAGCCGAACCAGTACCTCGGCCGAATTGCTTGTTTTTTTTATTTATTTATTTCCGTTATTCTAAAAGTTCATTTTATGGGGAACAAAATTTATATTAATACAAAAGTCTTTTAAAAAATTTTTTTTGGAGGAGCTGGAAGGGTCGGCGCTGGGCCGTACCCCCAGCTCCCCCCACATGGTGTACTGCGCACCGCACAGCAGTCATAATGACTGCTGCGCATAGCAGTCATTATGACTGCTGTACGCGGTACAGGGAGGTCCGACCGGCCCTCTCCCATGCAGCATGGGGAGTTTAAAAATTAGTTTGGTTCATTTTTATTTTATTTTAATTCTTTTGTAATTAATAAAATTTATATATATATATAATTTCGTTTTATTTTTAATCTATTTAATTTATTTTTGTTAGTATTTAATAATAAATATATATATATATAAATAATTAAATATTAAATGCTATAATTTATTTAAAATGAAATTTGTAATTATTTGGTTAATATAATTATAATGATTTTATTTGATATTATTTTATTGTATTTTAAAGATAAAATAAAATGTAATTTTCTTTAGAAATTAAATCTTAATTTTTTTTAGTAGAATAAAATTTAATTTAATTTGTTATAAGTAATTTTTTATATTTAAATGTTAATTGGTGTGAATCATTTTATGATTGTATAGATATATGTGTGGTTGTTCAGTTCGGTCAAGAAAATATTAAAATAAAATATTTTATGAGTATAGATATGTATAAAACTATATATATGCAGTAAATTGTGTAAAGATGAATAAGAAAATAAATAAATAACTTTTATTTCTGGAACATGATTAAGTTGAGTGGATATGAAATTTATTATCTTTGATTAATTAAAGAGAACAAATTAGCTAGGTTGTCATTAATTTTATTGTTCTTTATTTTCGATTCTATGTCGAATAAAATAGAGATATTATACGGAATTGGTAAAATCGTTATCGTATGTTTTTATTTCTAATGGTATCGAGGTAAATAGAGAATGTATGTGCAATTAAATTAGTTGTTTTTTTTTTTGTGTTGCAAAACTTGTGTGCTTGGTGTCTCAAGTTATATGGTTGGAGGTTTTATTTTTACCATATTATTATTATTTTGTTCTTTTATTTTGGATGTGGGAACCCTGTTGTAATAGTGAGTTTAATTTTAGTTATTGTTAAACTTGGTTTTCTCCAGAGGCAGGTTTTATAACCTTTGATGTTTATACTTGTATCTTTGTGATTAGAATATTACATGAATTTGAGCTGTAGTATCTGGAATGGGTGTACGTGGTTGTAGTCGTTATGATTATGATTTATCGCGAGATGGATTTACCTTGTATGTCTCGTATGAGTTTTATGCTTTAAATGTTATCCTCGTTTGGTTACATTTTTGGAGTTGAAGCTTATTGGCATTCTGTTAGGAAGGGTTGAACGGTTTGTTAAAACTTTTGGTTGTGAATTATTATGAGAGGGTTAATGCCTCGCGTGTCCTTGTTGTGGTATTATGCTTTTTATGCTTTGGTTCAACCCTTGCCTGCTTGAGATATGCTAGGGTTCATAGGGAGAGTGGATCTTCGTGGGCGCCGGCGCCTCGGGTAAGAGGAAGTGCCAGGGGAACCCACGTAAGAGTAGTTAACCAAGTGATAACCTAAAAATAGAGTTTAAGGGGATGGGTAGTAAAACATACAAGATAAAAAAAAACATGCACCTCACCCCTGCCGTTAGCACTTTCAAAGGCTAAGGATGGGTGGGAAGACCTGGTTGGTAAGGTCACTACCTTGTCTCTATGAAAGGTAAGTGGCTCTGCATGAGTAACCCTATGGGGCGGCACCTTGAAATAGGATGTCTGGATAACCATAGATGGAGGCGGCTCCTTGAGCTAGGTTGTCTGGATAATCCATGTATAGATGGAGGTGGCACCTCGTGATGGGTAGTCTGGTGAATTCATGTAAGGCCATGCGATGACACTCTCCACCAGACACCCTTGTTCTTGTTTCTTGTGTTCTGAATATCGGATCTTTATGTTGTTTTCGAGGGCTAGGGAATCCATAGATGGGTGTCGGCGCCTCAATTGGAGGAAGAGCCAGGGGATCCCATGAGAGTTATGTGATGACCCTCCCTACTTGATACCCATCTGACTTGTTTCTTGTTGCTTATGGGATGGTGTATTGAATGGTTGATTCAGAGTTATTATGGAATCGTATTCTTTTTATTGGTTCTGATTTAGTTGGAAATGTATTTTGGATGTTGTTGCGGTTCTTCTGGATATTGTATCTTTTGATGTTTTTAATTCTTGTGAATTTGTCTCATGATTGCTAATTGGTGATACTTCATGTATTGTGATGAGTTTCTTAAGTTTTAACTTGTTATGTGATTTGTGAACGTTGTTGGTTGTTCATTGGATGCTTTGAGTTGTACTTGTTTAGTATCATGTTGTTGTTGAGTTGGTTTGATATTCATGGTCGGGTTCACTTCCTCGTCACCTCTGAGCACGGGGGGTGAGTTACTTGTAATTCACATGGTTGGGTGGAACGTGCTCCGCACCCGTTGGGTTCCCCATCAGCGTCTTGTCTTCTCAGCTTTCCGTAGTGGAGTTGTACCAGTGATCAGATTGTACTTCATATTTCATTGTTCTTGTATCAATTCCCATGTTGGGAAATTCAATGTAGTTCATATGTCAAGGAAAATTGTAATGTAATATTAAAACAATGATGTAAT
>VDFB02305105.1:0-15000 GCA_007258455.2 Sequoia sempervirens | reverse complement strand
TCTATATATATACACACATATATATTGATGTAAAAATATACCCAATATAGCCTAAGGTAGAGAACAATAATGAATAATACCTAATGTAACCAAACATAGAATCAACAACATTACTTATTTTATTTTGGTCCAACCATACACCCTTTTCAACATTACCTTCTCCAAAATGAAACAATATAGCTGAAGCAACAAAACTATAATTGACATTGGGCAATGGAAGCTAACACAAAGCATATAGGATTGGCTATTTTATTCCATTGCAACCATAACTACAAACCAGAAGCCATAAATAAAAAAAAATCACAATACCAAATCCATGCAAAACCATACAAAAAAAATGCAAAACATAAATCAAACAAGATATTTGAAATAATCAACAGTACCTTATGGAAAATAAAAATAGTTACAATCGAGAAAAACTGCATAAGGTCAAGGATTTTTCCCCATTGCCAACATATCCACTAAATGCAAGCCATAAAGAGAGACCCACATGAAATTAATATATGTATATATGTACACATATATACATATATATTTACACATGTATACATATATATATATACACACATATATATTCATATTAAAATATACCCAACATAGCCTAAGGTAGAGAGCAATAATCAATAATACCTAATGTAACCAAACATAGAATCAACAACATTAATTATTTTATTATGTTCTAACCATAACTAGAAAACGAAAGCCATAAATCAAACAACATTGGTTCCAACAGCCACCCAGATGTAAAAAGCAACAATATAGCCCGAGCTATACAATAAGAATAACCAAAACTCCATAACCTTAATAATTTTAATATTACCTATATATATTGATATTAAAATATATGCAATATAGTCTAAGGCAGAGAACAATAATTAATAATACCTAATGTAACCAAACATAGAATCAACAACATTAATTATTTTATTCTGTTCCAACCATAACCAAGAAACAAAATCCATAAATCAAACAACATTACTTTCAACAGCCACCCACATGCAAAAAGCTACAATATAGCCCGACCTATACAATAAGAATCAACCAAAGCTCCATAACCTTAACAATTTTAATCTTACATATATATCTTGATATTAAAATATACCCAATTAAGCCTAAGGCAGAGAACTATAATCAATAATACCTAATGTAACCAAACATAGAATCAACAACATTAATTATTTTATTTTGTTCCAACCATAACCAGAAAACAAAAGCCACAAATCAAACAACATTACTTTCAACAGCCACCCACATGCAGATAGCCACAATATAGTCTGAGCTATACAATAACAATTGAAAAAAACTCTATAGCCTCTACAATTTTATTCCATTGCAAACATAACCACAAAATGCAAACATTAAACACAAACCCTATGAAAATTGATGGGTATATGTGGATCATCATGAAAAACAAGCCCTTTAAGTGGTAAATTAAATAGAGTTAGGAAACTCGATGTAAAATTTGAATAAGTTATCTATATTATTTCAAAATATGTAAGAATAAAATATGTAGAAAAATTGAATGTGTTTCAAACTACTAGGTTTTTTTTTTTTAAATCTATTTGCAAAATTGTACCCAATGCAGAAAATTAAATCTGTGGAAAATTTTGTATGTAGGTGTCCGTCAATTCACCCTAACTACAATAAAATGATAATTATTTTTATAAGATTTTAGAGATAAGTAGAGAACCATGTCCCGATGTGATGCATTGGTAATATTTTCCAAATAAATGACTATGAACTTTTATTACAACTTTTAAAAAATATAAAATCAGATGTTTGACCACCTTAATTTGGTCAAACTTACCCATTTTTTTCTTAATCCTATATATGCAAAGTATAGAATGACGATATTTCAGATTCAAAAAATGTGACATTGTTTGAAAGCTATTGATGTTTTTCAATTAGCCTATCAATCAAGACTTTAGTCATAATTCAAATAGAAAATGAATAATAGTTTTTTATTAAATTCAAAGTAAAGCATAATTTATAGTGGTAGAAAGCTAAGAATCTCTTTTAAAAACCCTTTTCATTTAATCAATTTTGGGTAAAAAAAAGTTGCCAGCCACATACCCTACACATACCCATCATATTGCCACTTTTTAGCCCATCATGATCCTGCACATACCCTGACAGTAACAAACCCATACAAAAAACACTCCTTTCTAAACACAACCTCCTTGAAAATTGAAACAATATAGCTTAAGCAACACAACTATAATTGATAATGCCCAATGGAAGCTAACACAAAGTGGATAGTATTGACTATTTTATTCTATTGCAACCATAACCACAAACTGGAAGCCATAAACCAAACAATATTGGTTTACAGATCGACCCAGATGAAGAAACTCAAAAAACACAAAAAATGATAGATAGGAACCCATGCAAAACCATAAACACAAAACACAAACCTTAAACCAAACAATACTCATTTTCACGAACAATATAGTCTTTTCTCAATAGCCCCTTATCAAAATTAGAAGCAATCAACAGTACCTAGTATGGAAAATCTAATGAAACAATATGGAAAACAATTTTTGCATTTGCACCTCTTGCCGGTTGTTTCAAACAAACCTCTTTATGCCAGCTTTCTCTAGGCTACCTTGTTTCTCCAAGCCTACAAACATACACATATAACAGAAAACATAAACACAAACCCACAAAAAATAATAGTATCAAATCCATGCAAAACCATGCACACAAAATGCGAACCATAAATTAGACAAGGTATTTGAAGCAATCAACAATACCTTATGAAAAATCAAGTAATATAATTGCCAACCACAAATCAAAAAATTACCGCCATGATTTCTTCCACATGCACCTCTTCCCACTTGCTTCAAACACACATCTTCTTGCCAACTTTCTTGCACAAAAATAGGAAAAACATTATCATAGGTGACACTTTTCTTTTGCATTTCCAACCATCCGCCCTTGTAAAAAACACAAAATAATCTCCAGCCACCTTCACAGAAGCTGTATAAAGATTAATCCAGCTTGCACCCTCACAGAAGCTTACCCTTGTCGCTCACAGCTCTCATATCAGGTATAGCAATAGAATGATACCAAACAATGCCTTATTGAAAATTTTATAAACATTCATTTTGTTCCCTAAGGAGTTAAACGACAGTTTTTATTAGGACGATCCTTAGTACACGCAAAGTATACAACAATTAATGTTGACGTGAACTAGTGTTTAATTTCCATAGCCTTCTTTATCCACATAGCCTGACAAATGCCACCCTATTCCCAAAGCATCCAACAACCGCTTTTGCCACATTTTTCATGGCCATCAGAAGGCCAAAAATTCCAGAGGCTGAGGAAAATTCTGATCGAAGTTATAACACACCCACCACCTTTTTCCTTATTGTTGGAAGCCTGAAAAATGACAAGGTTGATGAAAATTCTGATCAAAGTTGACACAAATAGCCTATCGGCTAATAAATTGGGAATTTATTTATAAGTAGTTGAAATAAAGGGATTATTAATTAAATATCTTGTATTTAATTGATTAATTATCTTGACCGATTTTAGGTGTATAAATTTTTCCCCTCTTTGAAGTAATGTGTTTACACATTGCTGCAAAGAAATGATACCATTATTATTTTTTTCAATGCCCTGCATTGATTTTCATGATGACAAATATTGGTTTCTGAGATAAATCATGAATTTGAACTTAGAATTTTTTGAAGTTTTGAATTTCAGATGATTTTCAACATGTGATGACGACGAAAGTTTTAAGGATCTAGAAATGATTGATCCAAAAATGACAGCAAAGTCACCTAGACAATATTATTGTACTGTGCCGCTTGAAAATAAAACTAACAACCCCATAAAAATCCCACTTAATTAACCTTTAAAAGGTTGAAAAAGGTGATTGAAAACATCGTTTGTGCATTTCTATTTTGGAGATTGGAGAGTGATTGAGCAATCTAGCAATTTGGATCAGAATGGTGATCCCTTACCACACACACCTATTAGAGCATGTGCGATAGCACAACCGCCTGACAACGTATGGACCTTTAGTATGTACCCCAAAAAACCACATCATAATTTGTGCCAGTCATTTTCCTACTCATTTTCATGTTTTGAATTCAGTTTATTCTTTTTTAGTGCATAGGATTAGCACAATAGCACATCTATAGATGAACTATAATGGCACATAGGATAGATTAGTGCTTAGGGTAAATAGGTTAGTATATTGGTAGATTTAGTGCTTAGGGTTGGGGCTTTAACGCATTGGGTAAATAGATTAGTGCATAGGTTCATTTAGCGCATAGATAACCTGAAGTAGAGCATTGAGTGATTAATGTAGTGCATAGGACATATGAATCAACACATAGGAACTCTGTTCCAAGGCATATGTGAAATTGTTCGGTGCATATGATGGTTTTGCACATTGAAGCTCTGTTTTGGTGCATTGATGAGATTTTAAGTCACATAGAGTTTTTAAGTGCATTGGAACATTGTTCTAGAGCATTGGTGGAATTTATTCTAGATTGATGATTTTCTCGATTCGACTCCTTGATTTTGATGATGTTTGACAATGTCATCCTTTTATTTGATGATGATTGATGATGTTGATAGATTAGATGTCCATTGATCTAATGATAGATGAGATTCAATGATTGAATGATGATACTTGACCTCATGATAAGCGAGGATCAATGAGAGTTTGATTGATCATCAATCTTTATAAAGATCAACAGGCTGTTTGATTGATCAAACCGCGATGTCAAAACGATTTCCAGTCCAGAGAAGGAGAACTGACGAAATCCGTTGAAATTACTGATAAAGGATTTGATTATAACCAGAAGTTAAATTGATGAACCAATGATGATCGATGTTTGACAAAGATGACTGATTGAGGCGATTTATCGATTTTTGAATTGTTTGACGATTGACCATTTGCAGTCTGCATAGGAGTCATTGAAAGTTTTATTAATTCATTTCCCAGATGAATGATTCAGCACCCACACCAGGGCTGATGCAATTTAATGATATGCCCTAGATTAGGATCAATAGGGGGTTGCTGACAACTTTAGTAGAGAGGTGGCATAGTGAGCATAATACCTTTCATTTTCCAACTAGTGAGATCATAGTGACTCTAGAGGATGTATATCAGATTCTATGGATCATTGTTGTGGGGGAGTTGGTACTATATGATTCTCAGGAGCAGGGCAGGACCGATGCAATTAGGAGAGTATTCGAGGATGATCATATATGTGGTTACAAGATTCCTTGTAGGGATATGGTTCATGCTTATGCCACATTTCCATTTGTTCTAGTTGGATTCATTGGAGGGTTCCTTTATCCTAGTAGTAGGTCAAAGGGACTCTCGGTTGGATGGGGTCAAATTCTGGAGAGCATGATTGCTCAGGGCACTAGATATGTATGGGGATGCTACATGCTCATGCATTTGTACCATGATTTACACCAGGTGGTCTATCTTCATGGGTCCAATTTATCAATTGGGGTTACATTGCTTTAGGTCTAGGCCTGGGAGCATATAGTGGTCACACAGCTAGTTGGAGACAAACAACAACCTGCCATGAGACTGTATGTACATATTTATGTCGATCCAGTTGCTCAACCTAGGCTAGGAAAACTGGAGTACTAGGGGACACTAGATGATCTTGATTCCATGGTATGGCGACCCTATCTAGATTGTGAGCAATGGCCAAAAGATGATACCAAGATTCCTTATTAGTTCCAGTTGATATACCTAATCAGGTGGACCTGGTTTATCATTGAGAGATTCTTGTTGCTGAGGGTACTAAGGTAGTATGGTAGAGTGCAAGGGATTCCTATGGGTGGATGTTATAGAGTGGGGACCTATATTGTCATATGATGCAGTTGTGCAACATTTCTAGGGATTACAAGCCATCATTTGGGAGGTGCATCTAGAGATCATCGAGGCACGATATTAGAGGAGTATGCACAATACCTATTCTTATATCCATTCCTATGGATCACCATCCTGGATGAGCCAGTACCATTGCTAAAGGAGGAGGGGAGGACAATAGGTCATGGGAATAGGCAAAGGAGAGAGGAGGAGGAGGAGCATTACAGTGATGAAGGGGATTGTGATGGAGATGGAGGTAGCGAGGATGATGATGGGGGTGATGGGGGAGGAGATGATAGTGGAGGAGGGCTGGGTCCTAATGTTGGAGAGTTGAGATTTCCTCACAAGAGGTGGCATGTGGAGATTTGAGTACCCTCGCCACAGTACAGACACATATTGCTACATTACAGGTATAGGTGTAGACACTGCAGGGTCAACTTGAGCAGGTTTAGGCTTTACTAACGTAGGCCTAGGGACATATTTAGACACTAAAAATTGAGAGGGATGCTACTAGACAATAGGTATAGTAGGTACAAGCCCAGCTTACATAGGTCCAGGCCTCGACTCAAGCACATGGATAGATGTAGGGGTAGATTGTTACACTAACTACTAAGAGGGATACTCTGAGATGGTGGGTCGATTAGGTTGAGGGCACTATTGAGAGGCTACAACAAGCTATAGTGGTTATTAGTGCATTAGATTATTTCAGAGAGATCCAATGTAACACATAGGAGGTAGAGTTCTATTGAGTGAGATATCATGATGCGGTTCCTCCCGAGTGGCGATAGAGTTATGCACAGTCCTTGTCAAGTAGATCCTAGTCTTGGACCACTAGCAAAGGTGTTACACAACCACTTATGAGAGATAGGAGAGATCCTGGTGCAGTTCCATCTAGTGGGGGAGGGACTGGTCTTGTGATGCCAACACTTTCTGGGGGCAGCACGTCATAGCTCTGATTTATGATTTTCTGATGTATTTTGGACATGTATACACTGATGTATTTGAGACATTGATGATGTACCTATTGATTCAGTTGAGACATTATGATATACTGCCTATTTTGATATTGATTTATCTCTTTATATCTTTGGATATCCTTATACATTTGACATCATTTTGAGTTATATGACATGTGGCAATGATGATGATTGATCTATGTGCCTATAATTTTTATATGATCATGATCATGATGATTATGATGGATGCATTTAATTTATATTATCAATGCTATGTGATGTTCTATATGATGATGATATGATATGCTATGGATGCAAAGGATGATGTGTAATACCCCCATGTTGCTGATACTATTTGCTACTATTTGTTACTTTTGTATGTTAGTGTGATACTGATTTGTGATGGTGATTAATTCACCAACCTGGTGTGTGCGGATGCGTAGTTTAGTTGACTACTACAATTGACATTATTATTATGATTTATGATACTTTATGTGGTGTTTAGATTATTTAATTATGCAATGGTGTTTCCTTAGTATTATATATGTCAATGTTAATTGGATTCAGTATTATATTATGATGCAGTAGATAAGTAATCATGTTATCATATGATCAATTAGTTGAGAAATGTTATTTCATCATTGATATTGTAATTGTTAGAATAGATGTGGTGAGAGGATAGTGTAGCACCACTCATTTACGAGTGCCCTGCTATGCTGTAATTCCTTCTCACGATATGATAGTTTTGATTATATATGTATACATGTTACTTGATGTTTATTTGGATGCAGGATTTGCAGGAATAAGTCTCGATTCCACCTGCTTCAGCAGGACAGGGCAAGCATTAATTTAACCCAATGGGTAAAATGTTGAAAAAGGGAGTTGATTTGGAAGTGTCCATGTCCCAAGTCCGTCGACCTGTTGTGAGTTACTGTGTCATGATTGAGGTTTTTGGTCCTTGTTATGAAGTTTGATTGTTGAGTGTTTATTTTATTTATGGTTAGTGTTTATTTAATTAATCTTATTTTATAAGATAATTAATTAATGTTGCTTTGTTACTTGATTTAATTGTGAGTTAGTTAAATGTTAAATTTAAATATATTGCAAATTAAAAAGTGATTTAATTAATTAAAAGTGTAAATAATTATTTTAAATTAATATTGATGATGATAATTAAATATTATCTTTTTCTTAAATATTAAATTAGAAAATCTTGTGTGGATAATATCTTGTGTAAATAATATATTTTTAATTAAAATTTTTACTTAAGTGTGTGCTTTTAAAAGCTGGAAAAAGGACCAATGGGTGAGGAAGATTTTTGAGGAAAAGCTGAAGAGCTTTATTGATTTTGATTTATTATTATTTTGAGAGAGTTATTCACAGACAAGAGATTTTTCTATTGTTTTGGTCTGTAAAAGAAAAGAAAAGAAAAATAGTTTGTTGGTGCTTCTGGGTAAAATAATTGTTTTGAAGAAAGATAGATTCAAAAAGAGAGTTGCAGGAGGAAATCGAGAGGAGGCTACAGAAGGGATTCTTCATTGAACGAAGGACTCCAAGTTTTCTTCTTTTATTTATTATTATTTTATTGTTTTATAAACAAAATCTAGCTTACTATGCTTAAAAGAAATTCATTGAAAGAAGTGTTGTAATTTGAAAACTTGGTTGTATTTAAACTCTCAAATCTTCTATGGAAAACTTTAGTAGAACCTTTTCAAAATTCTTCTATATAGTGTAGTAGTGAAAATTATTGTTTTGAAATAAAAATCTTTTCTGATTGAAGATCAAATTTGCATGTTAGATCTATGTTGAGTTTATGGAAAAATATGTTGTTAGCTTGTTGCTTTGAATTTTCTAATTATATATATATATATTATACAAAAATTAAATATACATATATATGTTATTTTTCTGATTGAATTATTTAAATTATGTATATATTTAAGTCTTGTATACTGTGTGATTTCATTTTATATGAAAATAATAAATTATATATATATGATTGCACGAAATTTCATGTACAAAATATTTTTGAAATTGTTAAATTCGAGGTCATTTTAATACGAAATCGTATTAAATATATATATATATATATAAATTATAATAAAAAAATATATAGAAAATAAAGTATTTATTATTATTTTTTTTGTGGGGGCTGCGGCCACCACAGGGTGGTACGTAGTACCACACCTAGTGGGGGTGTTGTGGCCTCCCTTTGGGAGGTACGCAGTACCTCTGCTGCGTGGTACCTGTGTACAAGGTTTTCCTTTTAAATTTTTTTTTATTTTTTAAAGTTACTTCTAATGCGATTTCTGATGGTATTAAAATTTGATTTAATTTACATGTGGTATATATATATATATATGAATCAGTTAATTTTTTTAATGAGTTTTAAAATATAGATATATATACATATATTTTGTGTATATATTTATATATATATGTATATATGCGAAAGAGGGTATATATGTATATATATATAAAAATATATACATTTATATATATATATATAGATATATTTGAGTAGTGCTAATTTTGTATGTTGAGGATATGGTGAAATTATATAAATTTGTAATGTTGAAGTGTATTGTACTAATCAAAAATAAATTATGTTTTTTAAATAAAATGGGGTTTTCTTGTGTGATTTTTTTATTTAATTGTTGAAATTATGATGTATTGGAAATGTTTAATATAGCGTTGATTAAATGAAATTGGTATTCTCTACATTGTTATTTGTGTTGTATGGGAATACCCTAGATTTATTTGATCTTTTGTAGGAGCTTAAGTTATTGTTAAGGGCTTCCAGAGGAGGTGATTCTGATGTTAGTTGTGATCTTGTATTTTGATGCTTGGTCTATGTTTTGACCATGGTTATGATTTAGTTTGCTTTTGGATTGTACTGTTTGTGGTTATGTTTCATATGTTATGGCGAGATGGTTATGCCTCACAGTGAATCCATTTGATTGGTTCAGTATTTCTTGTGATACAATCCTTTTTGTGTTGGATATTTTGTGTTTGAGTGTCTAGAGAGAGTGGCTCTAGTGGGGGCCGGCACACAAAGGGGCTGTCAAGGTAACCCACATAGAGTTAGAGTAATTAGTGATAACCTAAGTAATAAACCATGGGTGGGGATCAAACATTAATAAGATAATTGTGATGCCTCATCCGCCTATTAGTGCTATCACAAACTAAAGGGGATCGGGAAGGCTGTGGTTGGCAAGATCATTACCTTGTCTTCATGAAAGGTTAACGATTCCGCATGAGTAACCCTATGGAGCGACGCCTTGAGATAGGCTGTCAGGAGAACCATAGATGGAGGCAGCACCTTAACTAGGTTGTTAGGATAATCCATGTAGAGATAGAGGTGGCACCTTGTGATAGGTTCTCTGGATAATCCATGTTAATCCATGTGATGACACTCTCCTCTAACATTCTATTTGTGATATTTTATTGAAGTCCTCTGGAAGTAGTCCTTTGATATTGTGTCTTGAGATTTATTGATGATGTGTTTTCATGAGTTATTGTTGTATCATCTGTAAAGTGATTTAATGTTAAGTTTTGAAAGTGGTCTAATGTTATGTCTTTTGGTGAATTATCATTGATTGTCTTTAGTGTGGTTTAGTGACATTATGTTGTCTTGTCTAGAGTTAGTCTTGTGTTACTGTTATATGTGCTTGGTCAGGGATCCTTCCTTGTTAACTCCCAGCACGGGGGTGGTTGGGTGGAACATGCTTCGCACCCCGTTGGGTTCCCTTTTGTTACAAATGTATCTTTTATTGCAGGGTTCTGGCAGATGTTGTTGATCTAGTGTTCTTATGTACCAGATGGAT
Organism: Sequoia sempervirens; assembly: GCA_007258455.2. Classification (NCBI taxonomy): domain Eukaryota; kingdom Viridiplantae; phylum Streptophyta; class Pinopsida; order Cupressales; family Cupressaceae; genus Sequoia; species Sequoia sempervirens. Next base: position 4,369 of record VDFB02305105.1, on the reverse strand, counting down.
GTTTATACTTCAGATGTAATTTACTTATTGATGTATCATCTCCCACTTATGATGGGAAGACCTTGATGTAATTTGTTTATATGTTCATCGTGTTGTTCTATCTTATGGATGTAATGTATATTCAGGCCATGTTTTTATTCGGGAACTATCACTTGTAATAGTTGGTTATGATGTGTTGTATCTGTCAAAATATATAACACTTTATATCTTTATAATTTCATATATTGTCATATGTACATATGGTATTAATATGGTTATTGTTAATGTATATTTAAAATGATGTTATGAGAATGAGTGGATTTATGTAATTGTTTAATTATTGTTTAATCTATTATCTTTGTTATGGGTTAGTGTAGTAATGTCCTCGTGTACCCCAAGGGATTTAGTTGTGCAACTTAGAACATTGTTATATTGGAATACTTAAATACAATATTATGTTCTTTTAAAAAAAAATTGTTGCGTCTTTATTAGTTCCTTTGGGGTTTGCGCGGTGGGGTGTTACATGATGCAACTGATGTGTTATGATTCTATGATGCTTTATGAATGATGCCTATGATGCATGTGATGGTTATTATTATGCTAATGAAATGTGATGCATTTTATGTTTTTGTACTTTTCTCATGCAAATAAATGATGTAATGAATGAATGATGTATGAAATAATCACATGATGGTGCATAGTTCTATATATATGTTTATGATGTTTATATGATGATGATCATGATGATTATGATAATTATGTAATGTATGCAATGATGATATGATAATATATGATTGATGATTCTATATGCTTTATGGATGATGTTTTATGCTATGTGAGATGGATTTGATTATGCAAATGATGTATTTTATGTGATGATTGTGTGATGATGGTGTTGGTCCAGTTAGTCCTTTGTCAGTCTTGGATTTGAGTAATAACAAATTCATCTTCACTACTAGTTCTAAATGTTCATAACAATGGCATTATATCCTTTGTTATCTAGTCATGTTTCATAGCAAATTTTTCTTCTTGGATATCTTACTCTACTGGACATGTCTTTCAATCATCTTAATGGACCAATTTATTAATCCATTAATAATTGATGAAATGATTTGTATCATGCAAGTGAGATGGAATGCACTTATTTTTGTGTTTTTTGATGCAAATATTATGATGTGATGCATGGATAGATGAATGATGTGATAATGTTTTCTAATGTATGCAAATGATGATGCAACTGATGTGCAACTAAATGAAAATGTTTTATAATTGATGCAAATGATGATGCAACTGATGTGAAACTATATGAAAATGATGTGTTTTTGGTTAATGTCAAATGTACTCAATCCATTAATAAGAGAGATAACCTCATTGTGAAATTGTTGTAGCTTTGGAAACCCCATAGATATAGATGCAAAACTGACATGGATGCAATCTAACTTAATCATGCAGATCTAATATGCAAATGTTGTCATTGTAACAACCGATTTATCATTCTTTTTATCATGATTGAGCCTTTAAAATGTTGAAAGTGAGTACAAGCATCGATGGAATAATGTAGCCCATGATGACCTAAGTACTACTTCCATGATTTTTGATATTGCAAGTTAACACAAACATCTAAGTATAATTGAACCAAGATGACTTGAGTATTGCTTGCGTAAACAAACAAGAGTTAATTGTTTTCCTATGCAAATATGGAATGTCATCAATGATACTTTGTAGAGCATGCCCCACAATAATTTGCATAGTAATAGTGATCAACTCATAGATAGCAGACAAAGAAAAATCATACTCCTTCCTAGCTCCTCTAGTTCAATACATCATCGAGTTGCTCTAGAGATATGATAAAAAAAATCAAAGTACAACATTTGAACAGATATGCTAACCTGATAAAGCCATGATTTAGAAGGAACATCATCCATTTAAATTTATTTTAATTTGATTGATTGGGCTATTTGATATGGATGGTTGATGTGTTCATGGTTGTGCTTGATGTTCAATGTTGAGTTGCACTATGATCATTGTTTTGGTTGTGTTTGTCCTACTGTTGTTTGTTTGTTGGTTCAAGCTCAAAGTTTATTGCCCCCCGTGAGTTCAAGATTTTGCACCCAGTCTAGGGTGAGACATGACCACTATGCCAGGATATGTACACGAAGCTTTCTGATGATACGAAGATTGATGGCGAAAGCAAATGGCGAGAGTGAATAGTTGGAATGCTCAAATAGATGGAAAAGATAACCTATCACAAATAGCCCATGTTGTCAAGTTTTCACTACTTGTTTTTATTGCACTCTTTTAGATTTTATGATTTTTTTATTTTTTATGATTTTTCACTTTTTTTTGTATTTTTCTCTTTTTTAATTTTTTTTTCTTTTTCTCTTTTGTAATTTTCTCTTTTTTTGTTTTTTTTTGGTTATTACCAAGACACCTGTTTGCCAGGTTTTCATCAAGGAAACCATTTTTAGGACATTTTCTAATGTTTTTGTATTTTTTAAGAACTTTTTCTAATGCACTGGATGATTCAAGTGTAGTACTTCTTGAGATGCAAGTTGTTGAGGGGTTCATCAAAAAAATCCCCTTTAGATGTAGACAACTGATATGCTCCTGATCCAAAGATTGATACAATGACAAAGGAACTTAGCCAATTTAGTTAAAATTTCCCCTTCTTTTCTTGATCTTGTTGATTATGGGGATTTTCTTTCAAGACCAAGTCACCTACCTGAAATGTTCTAGGCTTTACTCCATTATTGTAACTTCTGGATATCCTCTACTAATAGGATTTCAAGTGATTGACTACATGCTAACGACTCTCATCCAACAATTCCAATTCATGTAACCTAGACACTCTGTAATCCTCATTTGAAATGATCCCTTTTAGTGACACACAAAGTGATGGTAGTTCAACCTCAATAGGTAGAATGGCCTCTGATCAATATACTAGAGCATAGGGTGTGGCTCATGTTGGGGTGTAGATGCTAGTTCGATAAGGCCACAAAGCAGGGTTTAGTTGAACGTGCAAATCACGTCCAGCCTCGTTGATGGTTTTCTTCAAGATTTTTCAAGATGGTTTTGTTTGAGGCCTCTACTTGGCCATTTCCTTAAGGATAATAGGGTGTAGAAAATCAATGCTAGACATGGAACCTCTCACAGAGTTCTTGGACATCTTGATTCTTGAAAGGTCTTTCATTATCCATGATAATGGATTAAGGAATGTCATAGCTATAGATAATATAATTTAGGATGAAGGATGTAATTTTTTTTCCTATGATAGTGGTCAAAGGAAGAGACTTCAATCCAGTTTGTCAAGTATTTTGTGGTTGTGATGATGCACTTGTGTCCGTTGGATGAATATGGATGAATCTTACCTACAAGATCAAGATCCCATTGACAAAAAGGACATGTTGATGCGAAGGGTTGCAATTCTTGTGTTGGTGCATGTATCAAGTTTCCATGGATTTGAAAATTTTGGCAACTTTTGACATAATGAAAAGACTCCTCCATATTTGGCTAGTAATACCCCAAACGTAGGAGTTTCTTAGCTAAAGTTAGGCCACTTGAATGTGTGCCACAAATACCATCATGGATCTCATGTAAAGCATTTTTAGCTTTGTTATGTTTTAGAAACTGAAGGAGAGTACCATCAAGACCTCGTTGATAAAGTACATAGACGATTAGGGTATGTTGAGTTGCTTGTTGAATAAAGTTTCATTTTTGGTTTCAACATAAATTAGGTGGGAGGGTATTGTATTTTAGATAAGTGTAGATTTTCTTGTAGATGGAAGAATTAGCCTTGAATAGATGGTAGATGACTTGGGATTCAGGGTTGGCATAGGCAGGGTTAAACAATTGTTCCACCATGAACTCATAATGGGCTCACTTTTCAAGTATCTGCAAGAGAGAAGCAATGGCCACAATGACATCAACAAGTTTGTTGTCACCTATAGGAATCTGCTCAAATTCAATCTCCACAAAGTAATTTTTGAAGTCATCAACCATTATTTTATATGGAATCAATTTGTCATCCTTTGTTTGGCAATCATCATTCACCTGGTTTATGACTAGTTGAGAATCACCATAGACATGCAACTCTATGATCTTCCACTCAACTGCTACTTTGATTCCAATGATTAATGCCTCATATTCGGCTGTGTTGTTGGTGTTGGGAAACATTAACCTATATTATTTTGGAATGGTGTGTCCTTGAGGCGTGATAAAAAATATTCCTATGCCTGATCCATGTTGTGTGTAGGAGCCATCAAAATATAACATCCTTTGTCATGTTGACATTGTTAGGACATCGACATCTCGGAATTCAATACTCATTGGATGACTGTCTAGTAATGGTGATTTAGCTAGTTGATTTGCTATGGCTTGAACTTTGATTGCT
>VDFB02305104.1:0-42125 GCA_007258455.2 Sequoia sempervirens | reverse complement strand
TTGTTGTTGTGGGTTTGAATACAATCATTTACAACAGTTGTATCTTCTGATGTACAACATTTATTAACAACTCTGTGTAATGAAGAAATATGCATACAATTTATATTTCATCTTTGTGAGGTCGATTGTGATTTGGGTAATTTATGTTAAGGCATGAATCATGCTTGTAATCCAGGTTTTGTAGATTACAAAAAAAAAAAAATTAAATCTGCCATCTCTAGTAGATTTGTGAACCCAACTTGTAATACTAGGGTTTGCTATTATTTATGTGAATGTAATAAGAATCTTTTGGGTTTTCTAGATTCGGGCATTATAGATTAGGGTTTGTTATTTTAGGGTTAAATAAATAAGTTTGAAGCATAATACTTGTAAAATTTGGCTATGGAAATAGCCACCCAAGATCTAGAGGCCTAAAGGAAAGCACAAGATACTAAGAAGATCGATATGACAAGAATAAAATATATTCCTATCAAAGAATGCAAATAGAATGAATGTACAATTTATGAGAACCCTTGGTTATATGGGACAAGGTGAGACATAGGACAACATAAGATTATGAAAAGTGTCTTAATCTTATTATATGAGAGATAAAGTGATAAATATCCTAGATGTACCCTAAGTAAACTTAAGTGATAAGATGTGAAAGGGACCTAGTAGTGGAACTAGCTAGGTAATACCCTTATTCACACCAAAACCCCCCTTAAGTGCAACTTAGGGAGAACAAGAATCATGCAAACATGTAAAGATGGGTGCCAATGTAAGATCCCTCACAAAATTGCACCAAATTTTTGTTTTTGTTTACACTTTATTTCCAATTCAATGTACAGGGTTCCTCTCATATATTGTGGTTCAAGGTTTATTGCAAGTTCAACTCATGCAACAGAATAAGGAGAATAAGCATCTATTGCAGACTAAACTACACTTGTCAAATGCACAGATAAGGCAGATAACAAAGTTTGATCATTGATTATTCTTGTTGTTTACAACGGAAAATTAAAGAAATACAATATAATACTCTGACCTGTTATTACAGCAATAATACGCCTCTTTTGGAGAATTTGCACTAGATAAGCATACAATGCAGCACTCAGAAATAGTTAACAAATGTATTCAGCCAGCATAGGAGCTTTCCCAACTTATATCACCCTGGAATGAAGCTCTCTGACTTATGCCAGAAAATGGAAGTCTCGTGGCCTGGTAAGGAGGACAAATTAACGCCAATGCCCAAAAATTCACACCAATAGCAGAACTATATCCACATCCAGAAAAACAAGGTTCAGTCATTAGCATATCCACACGTCATCATTCCCAGAACTGAGTGTTCACCAAATCTCCCCCTAAGATTATCATTTGCAGACACAATTCACCAAAAATAAGTTTGAGCTGGCCCAGAACAGGGCTGCGTTGGTGTTCAGGAGACCTCTTGCTAAGATGTGAGGGCTGAGCTTCAAAGTTATAGCATACAGACTAACCCATGCCTCCATTTTTCCCTTCTTATAATCGCCCAACTAGCTCTCTGAGCTCACATTGAAATATACGATGTGTATGTCATGCCTCAAGTGTCCAAGGAAGAATCATGGCTCCATTCCCTTGAAAATTTACTATCGCTCAATTCCAGATAAAAAACTCATGCCAATATCACTCTTTTCCCTTCCAATGCTATTGACCTCTCTAATGTATTGAAATCTGACTCCCACGATTAAATAATAACCCTTAGCAATGATCTTTCAAATAAATGAAATCTCGCCAGGCACAATAATTTTCTATTTGCTGAAATTTGTCTTAGAATAAGACTTCACAAATTTTGAAACCAATGAAGTCAATGTGAATTCTGAAGTGAATCCACCAATGGATGGAATTAGATTTTTGTCCAATCCACCCAAAATTCCAAGGGTTTAGCCAAGGAAATGTTGAACCTGTAGTTACAGCTCACAAAGAGAAACTCTCAATGAAAATAGCAAGTCAAGGATCCTCAAATAACTTGTCTTCACCTCCTTTTAAAGCCACAAATGAACATTCTAGAAATAACTTCTAGAAGAATCCCCTTTTTTATTATTTTATTTTATTTTCCCTTCTCAAAAGTGACATTTTATAATTTATTATTAATTTATTATAAAGTCTCTTTTACATAGAAATATGTCCAGCTAATTAATTAAATATAAATAACCCAAAAGTGACTTAGGATTATTTAACATTTAATTAATTAAATTATTCCCTTGTAATTTCCACCTTAGCCTATGGGAAATAAAAATAGGCTACAAGACTCTGTTGGATGATCACTCGGAAATGGGGTACATTACACCCGGCTACTAGGCCTAATGAGGTACCCATGTACAAACACAATCTCTCACAAATGGAGAAAAGAAGAAAACCTAGTGGGACAAAACTCTTCCAAAAAAGAGAGAAAATACAAGAAAAAATGCTCTCTAGAAAAGGACAAAACCTCATGTGAGGAAAAAGTTCCCCCCATTAGAGAGAATGAAGAAGAAGGTCAAGTGACCACTTATAAATGTATAATCTCTTGCACTAATGGTGGAAGTTCTCTCCCTCATAAGAGAGAATGAAGAAGAAGGGCAAGTGACTACTTCTGAAAGTATAATCTCCTACACTAAGAGTGGAAGCTCGACATGGAACTTTGAAGATGGTCCAAGATCATTGAACAACATTCCTCCCCTTAAATAAAGCCAATGATGCATGCAAGAGAACTTCCCATTCCTGGAAGGAATATGTGGGAAGAAGGATATAAGTCTTTGAAATTTTCTCAAATGTCACAATGTTAGGAGTCCTAATCTTAATTGAAGAAGGTGACTAAGTTGAAAAAAGTGAAAATTGATGTAGAGCATGGACCAAAGATGATGACAAATCCTCCAAATCCTACTCTAAAAAGATGCCAAATTGTGACAAATATTGGTACAAAGAATTAGGTACCACTGCAAAATATGTCAACATGACAGGTGACTAAGTTGAAATTGTCAACTCATGAGTATTTGCAATTCTATCATTGTGAAAGCATATGGATGTGGAGAAGGAACAAGTGAATCTACATGTACCCTCAAAGCATCTAAAGAATGTGATGCAACTTCTTGGGAGATGTCATCGAAGAGGAGATGAATGTCCTCAATACTGTCATCAACATTTTGTATGCGGGATTCAAAAAACAGATAATGTTTGTCCTGTAAACAATCATCCCAATGATCAATAAGAGATGAAGAATCCCATGATGTAGTGTCCACACAACAAGTTTGAGCATGAACAATTGTAGAACTTGCAAGTGCTAAAGGTGAAGAGCCCTCAACCTCTTGATGTTGACTCGAAGATGTAGGAGAAGAAGCCTCTATAGGTGTAATGTCCCTAGCTAATTTAACCTTCAATTTTCAGATTTTAGCTCTCGGACATTTCGTCAAACACTTTGCTGATGAACTTTCTAATTGCTGTTGTGATGTCTTTGTGTGTTGATTGCATACAATGATTGCATAAATTGAATGGTCTTCAATGTAAGTATTCCAATGACTGATTTACAATGGATTTTCAATGCAAGATGTATATAATGCAAAACAAAGTTGCTGATATGCAATTACAGCAAAGGATATTTAAACAAACATTTGTCCAGCAACCCTCATACTGCTTATATTGCTGTTTGGGAATTCCAGAAATTACAATGCTCAAAGTAATTATAATGCAGTGTCATGTATCTCAGTCCTAAGAGCAGATCTTATGAAGATGCAAGCATTACAAAACCACTATTCAATGGATCATGGAAATGATAAATGCAATAGTAGCTACTGTAGATGACAGCAACCTTAAATACAATTACAATGCTTGTAAAATGCAACTTTACTACTTACAAGCATGTCATATGCAACTTCAATCAGATTTATCAATGTTATACAATGATACTGCTGTAGATAATAGAGACTATATTCCTATGCACTAGTGATGCAAGTCTTCATATGCATATGAATACAAAATGTAAGAACCTGGAAATTGCGGTGGTGTGTAGGTAAATTTGAATATGGTCTTTGACCATTCAAATTTATTTGATGCTCGATAAGTCCAAAATCTCCATACTCGATTCCAATGGCTGCACCAAGCTGTGCCTTGTAAATATTCTTGTCTTAATCAAATAAGACGCCTTCCTAGAATTTATCGAATCTTCCCTGCTTCGGCTTGACTTATTCTGGGTGGCATCGATCCTTTTGGAAGGCCCGATAATATCTTCTCTCCCAGTCGATTCTTTTGTCTTCACCGCTGATGTGTGTTTGTCTTCTTGCACACTTGTCTTTATCTGATGATTTGTACACCTCCAGCGATTTGGTTTAAATCTCCACAAATATTATATTCGCTCTTGACTTATATTTGCTTTGCCAACAGCTCACTCCAACTTATAATATCATCTAGGTATAAGCTGCAATATTATCTTTTTGTCTTTATCGATCTGTCCAAGCTCCTTCAGAAAATAATAATATTCAAAAAGCCATGATGTTGCTACCAATGAGTCTTTCAAGAGCACGATTTCCTACAAATGAAATCGATATACCACTACAAATATAAAATCGAACCAGCCAGCAATCATAATTTGATCTCACAAATTGAATGGGTTCACTTAAATCGATTTTCTCTTTATTTCTCTAGAATTCTGTAATTACACAAACTGAAAGTTCTCTTCACCACAACCTGCAAATAAATCAATTTCTCCAAATTTCCAATCTTCTCAGATTTGGCCAAAGGCCATTAAATCTGATAAATATTCAATCGTCCCCAATTGATGTAGCAATACCTTAGCTGCCACAATCAACTCAGCTAGGGCAGTAATACAATAGCTATTGCACTTGTAGAATCTCTTCAATGAAGCACAGATTGGACTTCTAAATGAAGCCCACAATCAAGCAATTATTCAGCTGATATTTCACATCCTCAAAATTGCATAACCAATGAGAGTTTTCATTCCCAATGGCTGGAAATGGCAGAAACCCTAGCTGGCTTCCTCACCAAGCAAACACATCAAAGCAAATATCAATTCCTGGATGATTAGAAGCTATCGAATAAAATAATCTTCTAATTTGGTTGGTTTTCTTACTGCTGACAAATCACCAATTTGTCTCATCTGAATATTCTCAATATTGCGATTTGATTCACTATATCGAATTTATTCCAAGACGCCTTTGTTTTATCTTTCCTTTCTGAATTTGTCTTTTTTGTCTTTTGCGTCAGACTTGCCACATCTCGAGAGAAATCACCTGTCCAGATTCGATAATCTACCAAGGCAAGTATTCGGTTCTTTATTCCTCCAATAATGTATTCAACCTGCTTTGTCTTTTGCAGTTGCTAAGAGAGCAAGGTGCTTGTTAGGTGTAACTATGATCTCCCAGTAAATTGTATATTAGTTACAATTGATGACTGTGATTGAAATAACCTTCAAGAATATATGTTCCTCCAGAATTCTAACTTTTCCTCCAAATTCCACAAACTTGGTCAATGACCATTAAGTTTGTATAATCGAATCAACCAACAGTGAATTCCTTTTCCAGGTGGGATTTGTAGTAATACATCAGCTACCACAAATCAAGAATGTAAATAATGATTACAACAATACCTCAGTTGTTGCAATCAACTCAGCTAGGGCAGTAATACAACAGCTACTGCACCTGTAGAATCTTTTCAATGAAGCACAGATTGGACCTCTGAATGAAGCCCACAATCAAGCAATAATTCTGCTGATATTTCACAGCCTCAAAATTGCATAACCAATAAGAGGTTTCGTTCCCAATGGCTGGAAATGGCAGAAACCCTAGTTGGCTTCCTCACCAAGCAAACACATCAAAGCAAATATCAATTCTTGGATGATTAGAAGCTTGAAAAACCCTCTCTTTATACTTTTTCCCAAGGAGAGGTCAATTCCTCTAGAAGCTTCTCAAATAATATTATAATATTTGCACTTTACAAATATTAAAATATGACTAATATAAATTGCAAATATAACATTATAACATAATATTAAAATAATAATTATTATTAAAGTTACCTTTAATAATAATTAAACATTATATCTTAACAAAACTCCTTATTTCTCCAATTGAACTAAATCTAGGAAAATGGAAACCATCAACTGACTAGGTAACTGCCTCCAAAAGACCCTCTAACTAAGCTCCTTAGCCTACAAGAGTCAAGAATAGGCTAAACCCTCTGAAAACTGATGCTCACAAAAATGGGGACATTACAATAGGAGTCACAAAAGTTGAAAAATCAATTGTTGTCTCTAGAGGAGGAGAAGATTTGATGGCCCTTTTATGTTCAATACTTTGCCAATAATTTAGCATTTCTAATGTTTCTTCATCATATGAAATATTATCACAATCTTCTAGGGGAACTGAATAATCAAAAAGAGGATCATTTGAGAATGGAGGATCATCTGGATCTCCATACATCTTCCAAATTTTAAGCTAAGAAGAAATAGAGGAATTAAAATCTGATAGGATAATCCTTGTATTGGAATTTACATTAAGATGCATAGTTCCAACAATGTGACATTTCTTGAGATACAACTCTATGTTCTCCCAATCATTTGGTGGTTGAGGAACCACTTCATAGAAGTAGGGTATGAGGTTAAGCCATTTGAATTGCTTCATCATACCATTTAACATATACTAATGATATTTTCCTCAAAGTAGTCAACAACTAGACTATTCCAACAAAAGGAAATGTAGAACTACAAACACACCCCCAAAAGTCGCTCAGTCATAGAACCCCCACAAAAAAATATAATTTGGCACTTTATATTAGTGCAGTTACAATTGCCACTTGCAAGAGAAAGCTAAGTGATCTTTAATCTCAATGGATTACAATTGCCAAAATAAGGCTATATGTTCAAAGTACATTTTTTTATCACAATGATTATAAACTAATAGCACCACTATGAAGTACACGAAAAAATTATGCACTTGAAAAAATTGCACCTAAAAAGGAGTTTGTATGAGCTTGAATGGAGCCTCGAAAGTTTCCAAAATGAGAATAGTTCAACAACAACTATGAAAAATTGCAATTTCTAGAAAATCCGTGCACCAATCTTTTTTTAAAAAAAGATGCACTAGCATGTAAAATTAGCCCAAATAAAAAAAACTCGAGAAAAGGAGGTCAAAAGCCCAAGATATGAGCCTTTAATTTGCAACTTGCCAACAGAGACGGTAGAATTCTGAAAAATCTTCTTCCAAATTTAGCAAAATTGCCACCAAATTTGGAAAACCCGCCAAATGTGAAACTCTGCTAGATTTGGAACCTCTGCTAAAAATAAAATTCTCTGGCCAAATCTAGACCTCTACTAAATTTAGAATTTTTCCAAGTTTAGTGGGATTGCCAATGTTTCTGCCAAAGTTGGCGGACTACAAGAGAGATTTAATTTTTTAATTTTTCTTAAATTTTTATTTTTGAAAAATTAAAAAAAAAAACTAGTGGGAGGCCATGTGGGACCACAACCCACACCCCACTAAAAGGGCCCGAGCCCTATATAAGGTTCACGACCCTATGGGGGTTTGCAGATTTTTTATGGGTTGCTGCCTCTAAGTAGGCGTGGGGCTCGAAGGGTGCCCACAAGCATGCTTTTGAGTACCCTCTGTGCAAGGGCCGATAGGGACTTGCACAAGGTACCCTGTTGGTACCATTTAAAGTTTTTCATTATTTGCAAAAAAAACTTTTGAAAACATAAAAAAATACGGATAATAATTATTTTGATTTTGATTTTTTTTTTTTTGAAAATTTTTATTCGCAAAGAAAAAATAAAATCATATTGTGTAGGGGTTGAGCTATATGGTCTAGGAAACAAAAAAAATTGCTTCAGAGGGCAACTTTCTCCAAAATCAACAATTGGACAGTTGATCTTGTAGTTCTCGGGCTTTTCGAACGTGATGGCAATGTTGGATTTGACCCAAAATGCTTCAAAAATATGGCTACCTTTTAGATCTGACAACCAACACTCAACTTCAAACCCTTGTAGATCTGGCCTCCACTGTCCAACTAGAATGAAACAAAAGGAAAATATGACTTTCTCAGGCACTCTCGACATAATGATGAGGTTAGATTTGCCCAAAGTTACAAAAATTGCCTAGACTCACCTAGACTTGACAAGTCTTGAGGTGAGCCAGGCTCAACGAATTTGGGAGACTTGGATGCAGAGTACTCGCCAAACTCGCCGATTTTGGGTGAGTCCCGAGCTTGAGACTCGACTGCGGCAAGGATAAAGGGAAAACAAAAAAAAAACATGAACAAAGCTTTTCACTTAAACTTTTTTGTTTTATGTTTGTCTCCTTCACCCTAAAAGTAACTTCATTTCATTTTCAAGCCAAAGAAGAAGGAAAAAAAAGACATTTGAACCAAAATAGATTTGCATTGAAGGAAAACAAGCAAGGAGATTGAGCAAAAATGGGTGGTTGGATAACATTTGTGTATATTTGTAGCTACTTTTGGTGCATCTAGAGGAGTCTAGAAGGATTGGAAAGAGTTCACCATTGATTTCAAGGAAGATTTATGAGGTAAGTTTAAATTTTGAAGGTTTTTTTTGTTTTATTTTAACCAAAATTTCATTTTTCTTCTAAATTTCTTCTTTCTTTTTTGTATTTTGTTTTAGTGGAACACATAACAAACCCTAGGTGTGTTTAATTTTTTTGTTGAACGAACCCTAGGTGTTTTTGTAAAAAAAAGTTTTATAGTTTCAGACCCTAGGTTTTTTTATATTAGTTAAAAATAAACCATGCATGTTAATTTTTTTCTATTTATGTGTTATTGCAGCATTGTTTAGATTTATAAATTGTCTTTATCACAATGTCTCAAACTCCAATTAGAAAGGACCTTTGTTGGAAACAAGCCATTATTACCCTAGAAAAAAGAAAGGAGAGGTAACATGTTTTCGTTGGAAAACAACTATGCATGGGGGAGGCATTAATAGGTTGAAATACCATCTTACACATATATGAGGCTGAGATGCTAATCCATGCCCAAAAGTGCCTCCTGAGGTTATGCGTGAAGTGCAAGTTCAATCGGAAACCTTTGAGCAACAAAAAGAACTAAAAAAGTGGCAAAGAGAGGAGATGGCAACCATTGGTGGAGTTGGAGACTGTTCTTCTTCCATTCCTCCATTTCGTCTATCTACAGGTGTTGGTAGTGGTAGTGGTAGTGGTAGTGGCAGTGGCAGTGTTAGTATTGGGCCTAGAGTTTGTGCATCTAGGTTGGATTCATATATTTTGCCACACACTACTCCGGGTTCCCAACCATCACTTGAGAACATGAGTTGGAACAAAGATAAACATGATGAAGCCAAAAATGCAATTAGAGACTGTTGGTTCTATTGCAACATTCCATTCCATGCAACTACATAATTCTATTTTTTTTGTTTTGTTTTAAAATATATAGCTTGATAGTTGATTCTTTGTCTCTTGAATTTTTATATTTAGAGCTATGTCAAATTCAAATTTAAATTCTCCATTTTACAATACTTATTTTATTTAATTTATTTGTGTTAGATCTTATTGGCAAAACATGGTTGATGCCATTACTATTTGTGAGGCAATGTTCAAAGCCCCTAATGATGAGGAGATAAAGGGCCCCATTTTGTTACAAAAGGTGTCTGATGTGAAAGCCACAATAGAGGAGTAGCGACACATATGGATGAATAAGGGTTGCACCATCATGACTGATGGTTGGATAGATAGAAGAAACAAAACATTGCTCAATTTTTTTGTTTCTTCATTAGGTGATTTTACTTCCTAAAATGCATTGATATAGTGATTAACAATCAAGATTTTTAATTTATGCTTTATTGAATCATTGATTTTGTTTCCTTCTTAGGTGACACGATGTTCATCAAATCTATTTATGCATCGAGGAACACCAAAAATGTTGAATTCCTTTGTGAGGCTTTGGAGGGAGTCTTGGTTGATGTGGGTGAGAAGAATGTGGTGCAAGTAGTTACATATAGTGTAGCAAATTATGTTGTTGCAGGTAGACTACTGATGGATAGGCAACCATTATTATTTTGGGCTCCTTGTGTTGCTCATTGCCTTGACCTCATATTGGAGATCTTGGCAAGATTGCATGGATCAAAGCATGTGTGGAGATAGCAAAAAGTATTTGTGAATTCATATACAATCACACATGGGTCCTCAACCTAATGAGGCAATTCACATGGCAGAAGGAGTTGTGTTACACCCCATTGTGCGTGTTGTACCCCAAAATTAAAATTTTTGTTACACTTGGACATTTTGAAGAAATGAGTAAAAGTCTTGTTAAATCAGTCAAAAAACGTCAAAATTTGGGTGTGCATGTCTTGCATGAGGGATTAAAACACAAAAATTTCAAAATCTGACGATCTGGGTTTGCTCAGAGCAGCTTAACCTACAAAACCCAGATCTCAGTTTTTCATCCCTAAATTTTTAGGAAAACTGCTATTTTTAGAAACTTTCTAAAAATAGTATCTTTTTCTAGGTTTTTTGGGTTTCTTTCAAAGCGGATACTGACAAAACTTTCTAAAAATAGAAAGTTGGTCCGTTAGTGTCCAAACTGATTTTGATTGGCTCAAAATACGTCCATATCAAGCTAGTGCAGTCAGAATCTCAAAAAGGTCAGTTTTGCTCTAGTGGGTCTATTCTGCTTTTTTAGAAGCATTTCAAGAGTTCCAAAGCCATCAATGGAGGTCAGTCGGATGCCAGGTGTCAGATTCAATGATCAAGCATCGAACAAAAGATGAAATGATGAACACGCATGTTGAACGAGGAACGAGGAAGGTGAAATCTACCAGATTTTGACTAAGTCTGCTTGTCATGGGCGCCCCAGGAGAGAATAGGCGCCCATCTTTTTAGGGCACCAGATGATCGAATTAGGGTTTGAGCTCTCAGTCAAAGTTATTCAGAACCCTCTCAGCTTCACAACGAGTCCGACAGTACAGTCAACGGATCATCCAGTCACCCAGAATTCGAGGTCAAACAGGGAAGTTTCAAACAGAAGATGGAATGAAAATCATGAAAATGTTTGAAAAGTTTCTTAGTCTGGGAACTTTCAGTGCCCTTGGTTCCCAGGGGTGCCCATCTTTTTGAGGGGCCTAACTCAGCAGTAAGGGTTCGCAATTGTGCTCAATCTCTCCAGAATTCAAACAGCTTCGCAACGGGTGTCTTCGTCAGAGCATCTGACTTGTCATTCTCCGACAAATCCAAATCGAGGTGACAGTATTGAATGAAGGTTTGAATTTGAAGATAAAATCTAATGGAAAATATTCTAAGTCTGGAGCAAATGGGTGCCCCTAGAAGGGAAAGGCACTGATGATTTTGAAGGGCCAAACGAATGATTTTGCCAGTGAAGCCTCCAAGATGACTTCCTCAGAACTGGTCAGGCTTTCCAACGAGACCTTCAGCATGTCAATCCGAGATGGCAGTTGTCAGATGCAAAAGGCTGAACAGAGGGTTTAACGAGAGTGAAAATTTGAAATTCAAAAGCAAAGGTGAAAACACTGAGAAATTGGCTAACTCTGGTGAAGTTGGGCGCCCCAGCTTGCCAGGGGCGCCCAAGCTTTTGAAGGCCTGAAATCAACTTTTTGGCAAAGAGATCCCCAGAAGACCCCTCTCAGAATCTCCTCAGCTTCGCGACAAGCCCAGCCGTCAGTCAATCCGAGCTCTGGATCACCAGATCAAGCGAGATCATCTGTAGAAGTGAAAGGATGAAAAAATAAAAAAATGGCTAAGTCTGCTTAAGATGGGCGCCCCTGGAGAGAAAGGGCGCCCAAGATTTTGAGCCCTGAGATGTTAGAATTTGCAAATACGGCTTCTAAGATCACTTCGTCAGTTTCAGTCAAGCTATCCAATGGGGCTGACAGTCAGTCAATCGGATTAGCGTAGCTCCCAGAATCAAGATTTCATCAGAAGATCATAGGGAAAAGGAAGAACTTGAAAATCATAAAAATGGCTAACACTGTGAAAGTTCGGAGCCCCTGGAGGAAATAGGCTCCCATGAATTTGAAGGTCAAACGAAGTTTTTCGCTAGAGGTGCCTCTAGGACAATCTTCTCAGAATCAGTCAGGCTACGCGATGAATCATTCGGCTCGTTCATCGGATCAATTTGGAAGCCAGAGATCAAGGTCAATCTAGGGGTCAAAATGGAAGAAAAGTTGAAAAACTCAGAAAAGTGGTTAAGTCTGAATGAAGTAGGTGCCTATAGCCAAGAAGGGCGCCCAACTTACAATGCCTTAGTGAAATTTTCAAAGTTTTCAAAAGATTCAAAATCGCAAGAGGAAGGGAATGTCCAAGTTCATTGAATAGGCCAATTTTAGGGTTTTGAAGATAAAAACAAAAGAAAGCAAACCTATTTCAAACCCTAAGTATATTTAAAACATCTCTTCCATTCAATCTTCATCATTTTTGCAGGTGGCGTCCAAAGGAGAAGAATAGAGCAGCAAATTTGAAGTTTTATTTCAAGATCCAAGAGCTCAAGGTTGCTGATTTTTATGAATAATTTTCAGACCAGCAACATAAGACCTTGCTTTTTCATGCCTTTTCATCCAGAAGATCAAATTTTTGAAGGAGAAGGTCAAAGAATTTTAATTTTCAGCTATCTGGGTTTCGTCATGTCATTCTTTTGAAGAATTTTTGGAGAAATTCATCAAGTTGCAGCAGCTGCTTTTTCCTTGCATGTCAGTGAAATCTTCAGAGTTTGCAAATTTTGATCATCTGGGTCCTCTCAAACCAGTCTTTTGAAGAAAACCCATATCACAATTTTTTAAGAAAATTTCAAATTCTAAGGTTGGCTTCTTTTTCGATCAGTCATCAGGGTCTTTCAAATCTAATCAACTGGGTCCATTTCTAATTGTATTATGAAGGAAACCCAGGTGCCAGCTTTTTCGGTGAAAAATTGAAGAAATTAGGGTTTGCTGCTTTTTCAGTCAAAATTCAAGATTTTCAAAAACGGACGATCTAGGTTGTATTGCAATGAAATTCTGAGAAAAACCCGTATCTCAGGAAAAATTCCAAAAAATTTGTCCGTTTGAGACTAAAAAACCAGCATTCTAAAAATAGAAAGTTGCTCAAAGCTTGTCTGAACATAGGCGAGTTTACAGTCATTCTTCAAGGTTTTCAATATGGAGTACACTCCCCTTGAGCTTAAGACCAAATCAGCACTATGTCAGAACTTCATCATCTCAGCTGAACAACACAAGGAGGTGTGATATGAGGAAAATGAAAGGTATAAAAAAGAGTTGTGCAATACTCTTCTGTTGGAAATCAAGCGAAGTGTCAGAAGCATAAAGTTGCAGAGCCACCAAGTTATCAATTAGTGAGTCATCTTTTCGGGCAACGATGTTTTTCAAGAACATAACTCATAAAGTAGCAAAAGAAGTGAAGGATTCTCTAAGTTTGATCACAGAAGGCGAGATCTTGGAGAATCAGAATATTGCCTTAGATGGTATCAATGCACCTGACCGGAACCCAGTTTCCTGCTTTTTAGCGGATATGATTGAGATTTAAAGCGGCTTTCATCTAGAAGCTTTCTTTCCGCTTTCTTTCTATTCTTGGAACGATTCTTATCCATTCTTTGAAGAAGAGAAAGAAGATAAGGGTAATAGTTGGCGATTCCTGCTTTTCCCGCTTTCTTAGGTGTTAGATGTTATCTTCTTTCTAGATTTAGAAATAAAGCTTGCTTGCTGAGCAAGCCCTAGATTGTGAAAGCAAGGAGATTTTAGGGTTCCCTACTCCTTGCTTGCCTATAAATAAGAGCCTTGCTCATTAGTTTTCTTTAACGGTTATTGTGTTAGCAAATTGCGAGCCCGTATTGCAGCAAGTTGTTATTCAGTTTCAGTTCAATTGTGTTGTGATAGCAAATTGTTGAGCCTCTTTAGCCAACAAGGAGTTAGTGTGATTGCTGTTTCTATTGTGTAAGAATAAGATTGCAAGCCTCTTTAGCTGCAATTTCTTATTCCAAGCATGTTAGAAGTGAGTTTTGTTCAAGAAGTTCAAGTAATAAAATCATGAGCCTCCTTTGCCTTGATATAAAATCTCGATTCCGTTATTTGTGTTATACTTTTATGATCTTGATTTCAACTTACATTGAAGTGTGTAGATGTTCGTTGAGAAAGAGTTTATCGAAGTATTTTGTCAAAAATCTACCTTGTTAATTTCTAGCTTCTCTTGCTCTGCTTATTACTTGAGAAGTTAGGAAACGTCTTTAGTTTAAGTTAGTCGTAGTTGAAGTTCTTAAATCAGAAAATCTCAGCTGCGGCGTTTGTGTTTTATAAACCTTGTGCTCTAGCTGATCAAAAAGATAGGCAACTTAGTTTTAGTTTACTTTCTTGAATACCATCAGCAAGGGGGAGCTTCCCCTCCTAATTTGAAGAGCAGTTTATCTGTGCATAGCTGTCCGTTTCAAATACGCATTCTAGAGGTTCAAATTTAAACGCCAACAGTGCGTTTACCTATTTACTATTACTATGATTGGTTAAAATATTGAAAATATGAATGTGCTTGTCTTTCTAATTGAAAAACATGTGTTTGTACTTTGTTTATATGTATCATTGGAAAAAGATGAATGAAAGTTAATTTGATTTGATGTTAGATTAAATGAATAAGTAGAATGAATGTTGAATTAATTTAATGTGCTGATTATGAAATGTATAATGCAAATGATCATTTTAATGAAAAACTAACTACTATTGCAATGTTCTAAGTTGAATGTAGATGGGACCAAGCCTCCGGAAGGGAGGGGAAGTATCACTCAAGAGAAGTGATTGGTCGGGTAACCCTTAAATGAAGCCTAAATGAGCTTTTTTACACACGCACATATATTAAGGTCCAATTGAGTCGTAGTTCAGGAAATTGGTAAGTCACCCCTTAAGTTTTGTTTGTGTTTGAATTGAACGGAATTATGAGTCTGCAGTGAACATTCTTGTTGTGGAGTCTCCTTTGTATAAATGAGCTCTTTCTTATTTGTTCTTTATTCAATCAATGAGATATATATACATGGAATGTATATATATGTATACATGTACATGTCGACAATAAACCCATACACATGAGTTAATATGTACATGAGTATACATAGGTAGACGTACCTACGCATGCTCATGAACGGATTGCTCATGGGCATGAGCGTATCGAATGGATAATGAGACATGTATATATATATGTGTGTGTGTGTGTATACACCGCATGCATATATGTCTATCGATAAGTTTGCAAATATATGCGGTTGATTGTATAAGCAAATGAATATATGAGATATATGCATATATACATATACATACACATATTGATATACGTGTATGCGTCGATGTGATGGAACGTCCATACGAATATATCGATATATGTATATATACGTAAACACGTATGGCATTATTTAACATGGATGTATGCATTTGAAATACTGAATGATGTATATTTATTATTGTATGAGTTGATGGATATATATATATGTGTGTGTGTGTGTGTGTGTGTATGGATAAAATGTTATGTTTGCATAAAGTGCTGATGTTTTAAATTACTAAGTGCATACTATACGTTATATAGCGCGCAAAGCATATGAGTATTGGTGCAACAATAATGCATGCTTTACGGCAGCGCTAAAGTCATTTAATATAAACTGTCAAAGCTTGCAAATACAGTGCAATATATATAAAACTCAGTCAAGATTTTATAAAAGATATTTGGCGTGCATTTAAATGCATTGATTTGGTCATAAAACAGCAAACACTAAAAGCAGGAAAGAAGGTTAAAGTGGCGCCAAATTATGAAAATTGCATTGCATTAGAAGTCTAAATTGTAAGCTATGTCCAGTGATGGAAGACAAAGTAAAATGGAGAACAAGTCAAGTAGAAGTTGGCATGAATTGAGTCGACCTATTTGATAATTCACCTTGCATTTCTGGAACG
Organism: Sequoia sempervirens; assembly: GCA_007258455.2. Lineage (NCBI taxonomy): Eukaryota > Viridiplantae > Streptophyta > Pinopsida > Cupressales > Cupressaceae > Sequoia > Sequoia sempervirens. The sequence goes on along the minus strand of VDFB02305104.1, from coordinate 26,236 downwards.
CATTCTTGCTATCTCTATTTTAAGTGACCTATTGCTTTGTTTTGCTGAGTATTGAGTTTTAATGCTGCCACCCATTGAGATTAGTTGTTGAGTCGATCTTAAGAGCTGAGAGTTGTCATTTAGCATAGCTTGCTTGTAGGCAACAAAGTCTCATATTTCTGTATAAATAGGGGGAGGATTTCCTCATTTGGATGCACAATTCACTTGCATTCTGTTGCTTTTTATCTGAGTTATTCTTGTTTGAAGCTGAGAGTTTGTTTGTGAGGATATTGAGAGAATTATTGTGAGAATATCTGTGAGTGGGTTTAGAGAATTGTTGAAGAGTCTTCAAATAGATCTTGGAGGGGATTGAGCTTGAAAGTCAGTTTATTTCAATTGGGATTAGCGTTTAACAGGCATATTTATTCTGCTCTCTTATGTTTTATTTGCTTTGGAAAGATTGAGTGTTGATGTTTGACTTATGTTGTATAATGCATTGATTTGCTAGAATAGGGAAAGGTTATGTTTACTTCTATAGAAATTGGAAGAATCTTATTACGCTTTATTCCTGTGAACCTTATTAGAGTGTTTGTACATACTCCATATTAAGGAGTGAATGCGTTCATTAGTATTATATACTAGGGAAAGAAGAAGCTTAAAGTAGCTTGTGAAGTATATGTTTCAAGTTATTTGTGTAATCCGAACTATAGAGAGTTCGTAGATTACCTTGGGATTAGATTAACCAATGAAGGAAATAGCTTATGGGTAGCGTTACTTAGTAGGATTTTTATAGTCATATAAAAGAAATAGGTTGTTCTTGGGGTTAACAATTGTCTTAAGAAGGGAATTGCCTATGCATAGTATATGAATGGTTAGAAATCAAATCAAGCTAGGGTAGTGGGTGAAGGCATGACACTTTTATATATGAAACTTTGGCCAAAGTAGTGTAAGTAGCCCATGTTTACACTGTCAATTCACTATGATCCAGTTAGACATTCTAGTCCAAGGTTGTCATAGTCGTAGGTAGAAGCTACCATATGATTAAGTTCTAGTTTGTAGGACACAACACTAAGCTCAGGAAGGGCTATTTTGTTATGGGGTTATCCAACCAATCTCTTCGTCGAAGGGAAGGGCCATCTTACCATATGTGGTAGACGTGCGGGGGATTGCATTAAAGTCCGTGGTTGGCCGAAAAGTGCTTGAGTGATGCTTCTCCTCATCCGTAGGCGGCCGAGATTTGAGGGGGACTACTTGGACCATTCGTATCTATTGGTTATGAAGCTCAGTTGAGTTATGTATGTGTCATTGTATTCTAGTTTTGGAAATATGTAAATGTTTATATTGGAAATGAAATCAATACATGGAACATTGTTATGGAAAATATGCTCTTTATTCTCTTTTTAGAAAGAAAGTTTTATCGCTATGAATTTTGAACATAGTTTATTTATTTGAGGTTAAAATATAGTGAATTTACTTTCATAGAACAATTGGCATGTTACAAGTTGGCTCATCCTGGAATAACCCGGTTCGCTAGCAATTTCATTACATTACAATCCTTGTTGCAGTCAAAGGTAGCTTTGAGGCGCATGTTAGTTAATGTGGAGTGGACTTCTTCATCATATGCTAAGACCAATGCAAGGGAAGATGTGGCAAATTGGATTTTTGATGAGCAAGGCTTCTAGGTACCTACTAAAGAGATCGTAAATGTAAATGTAATTACTAATTCTACATTGTATTTTCATTCCTATTTTTATTTTAAATGGTTATTTTTGTTGACTCTTATGTTAATTTTTCTCAATAATTGCAGTTCATAGAGCCTTTAGTGGTTCTACTACGAGTTGTTGATGGAGAGAAGCCAGCAATGGGCTACATATATGAGGGTATGGATAGGTCCAAAGAGGCCATTAGATCCATTTATGGGGGAGTTGATGATAAGTATCACCCCATTTGGGAAATCATTGATAGACAATGGCACCCACAGCTCACAAGCCCCTACATGCAGTTGCATATTTCCTCAATCCAGCATTCCAATTCTGCACTGATTTCAAGGCAGATGAGGAGGTTTTGAGTGGGCTCTACAAAGTCATAGAGTGGATGATGTTTGATTCTGGTGTTGGAGCACACATAGTTGTTGAGATTGAGATTTTTAGACTTGCACAAGGAGGTTTCTTTGCACAAGATATATGCAAGGTTACTCGGTTGACATTGCAACTAGGTAAAAATTTATTAAGGGCATAATATAAGTTTTAAAACTAAAACTTTTTTTTTTTCTATTATCATGAACTATTGAAACTTAAAGTTGGATAATCAGAATGATTTTTTTCTTTTTCTCATCTCAAATGCATGGTGGAAAAGGTTTGGTGCTAAGGTGCCAAATTTTTAGAGGTTGCAGTTTGAGTATTGATCCAACCATGCAGTGCTTCAGGTTGTGAGCACAATTAGAGTATGTTTGAGCACATACACTCCAAGAAGCACAATAGATTGTCAGTGCAAAGGTTGAATGATCTAGTTTATGTTCATTACAACCTTCGCCTTTGCCATAGACAGATTTTGGGCACTGACTTATCACCCATCACATTAGAGGAAGTTGATCCACAATCAAATTGGATCACTAAGGCTGAGGATCCTATCTTTAGTGATGAGGACTTTGATTGGGTTGACCAGGTGGATAGAGAGGTAGAGGCAGTAGCCATGGCAGAGGAGGATAGAGCACAAGTAGACACCTTGGATGTTGGTGCGGGTGTCACTAAGACACAAGTAGAGATCATGGCCACATCATCATCCAAGACCTATCTTAGACGCCTGTTGACGTGGTTTTTGTGACCACACCAAACAGCTGAACAAAATAGTCCGAAGGCTACTTCGTTCTCTCTTGATCAAAGTATTCCATGTGCTAAGATTGCGAGATAGATCACACGTTCAACTCCAAGGTTCTGAAATACTTGGAACACCCTCAGTTGGTTGATGTGTATTGCTGTGTTCTTACGAGGGGACTTACACAATTGTTCAGACTTCTTGCAGTTAACAGTCAGTATATGCTTTGAAGGGGATTCTTGCGTGTATGATTTGGCAATATAGTACGTTTTCCTAAAGTTAATCAGAAATGTGTGGAAAGTAAATGAGTATAAGGCCTAAGAAACTTATGTTCTATTCTAAATGCAAGACGTGTGGAGCTCAATTTTGGTAGACTTCAACCGAATTTCACCTAGCCTCACATCGGACAGCTTCAGCAAAATTGGTGCAATCTTCAAAGGGGATAGCAAGAGATGTTCAAATTATAATTCAGCGTACATACACCATCAAAACGACGCATATAAGTACACAAATCACAATCGAAGTTAAACTCAAGATAATTTCTAGTCGACCACGCAAGGCGAACTTATCATCAACAAGTTGCTAGTGGTATGGAATGAAAAGAAGCTACCTCAATAAAACGCCACACATCAAAGTAAACTACTTGCATGAAAATTAAGCTACTTGGATTCAAAAGGAAGAAGAGACCTTGCTAGCTATTCATGACAAAGACGAATTCCACCATCAATGAAAAGATCTATTTATCATGAAAGTGTTACACAACAATCTCCACAAAAGTTTTCAAAGGGAAAACTTTCTTTCTTCTCCACACTATGCTATCAAACAAAATGCTAACTCTGCTCTACTCTCCAATCTCTAGCTCTATTTTGATTCTAATCTCTATTCTAATGAATTACAAATGAGGGGGACTCCCCCTTTTACAGATAGCCCGGTCCCAAAAGACGGCTAGGGTTACAATCAATAGAGTGGCCAAAATCGTGCCACCTCAGCCCTAACCCTAAAAACTGCCAGAATGGGGAGTGGTACATTAAATGAATCAAAGATTCCCACTCACTCCCAAAAATAGTAAAGGCAATAAATGCCCACCAGTCTTCTAGAAGATCCTCGTCCAGTAGTGCATTCCCATTTGCCTTCTCTCTGGCTGCGAACTCAACGAATATGCCAAGTACAGCCTCAACCTCCTGAACTGAAATGGGTGGAATACAATCTAGCTGAAACTCCAACACTGTGACTGAATGTTCATGCCTTGTACAAGATTTTCTCCAAGCAACCAAGGAGTCCTGCGTGCTCTGGATCAAGGCGAAGAAAGTAGAAGTGTTCTCGAAATCATCTTGTACAAAAGTCTTAACCTTCAAAAGAAAGGCACCACCACCCTCAAATTATCAATATTGATTTTAATCGGATTCAACTCACCGCGTCATGGCCTCGAAAGTATTATGGAACTCCATCAACAATATTGGCCATAGCTCATGTATTCAATAACTGCGGCAAGATCAAGAAACCACGCCCGCGGATCGCCGGGTTAATACCATCTGGAAAAGTCGTACCTGTCATTGTCCTGAATGACACCTCCATCAATCAACAATCGCAAAGGGACATGCCTCAATGCCTCAAGACGCTGAATTACTTTACTCTGATAGATAGAAGCATCTCCCCAAGCATGATCAACTGCCTCCATCCGTGCCAAAATACTAGAGGCCTGCTGAAAAGAAAAAGCAAGGTCCTCCATGAACTTCTCTGTCTCAGCACGAACCCCTGTGACCCACTTGTCTGCTTCCTGTGCCATTTTTCCTAACTCCATCAAGCCACTGATTGACTCTCTAGGTATCTCTGTTGGAGGCTCTATCACTGGAATCTCCTGCCCTTGAGAACGAGACAACTGCTGTACATATCCGATTAAAGCCTTGTGTTCTCTTTTCAATCTTTTATACTTTCCTTCCTTCTTGAATAACCTATCTTTGAGGGCGAGGTAGGAGTTATCACACTCCTCTACAATCTGTGCACCAGTGGGGTGTCCTAAATCCAAAGTCGTGACCACATAATTCTCAGGCACTGCTTCATTTCGGTCACAATCAATTTGAGGCACGGCAACGTGAAGAGTGCGAGAGCCATCCTCTTCAGTGGAGATCTTCGAAAACTTTTGTGCTTTCTTCTTCTGTGGAGGCGCACTGATCCTGTTCAAAAATTCTTCCATCTCAACTGCTGGATCAATCTCCCCTCGCCGGGCTCTCCCATCCGCCCTTAAGCCAATCGTGCACATTGTAATCGATATTGAAGGGTCGTCTCTGCCTCTACCTCTCTAACTTGTTCAAATTTATATCATTCTAGTGAGGTTCATCGGGGTCCTCAAGTGGTCGTAGTGTCTCCTTTAAACTATATCATCATCATCATCCATAGCCGCCTCCAACTCCTGCTGAAATTGAGGGTCAGTAATAGTCCCCTCATCATCCTGCTGATCAACCCTACTAGGTGCGTTGACGCTCTGGCCAACTGACTCTCTCCATGGAGGTTGATTATTTTCCTACTACTTGCACCGATCTAATGTATCTCCCATCGCAAACAAAGAAACCTCTCAGATACTTGAGAACACGCTCCAATGGCGGGTGATGCAACTGCAACTCGTGGAGGTTCCAGCTGAACAGGCTCCTGTCGAACTAGCTCTTTCTTTTTGGACTCTGGACCTCGTGTGATCTGTTTCTTTCTGCCTGTGGTGGGTGTCCTGTGATCTCCCATCAAATTGTAAGTCAAAGCAATTGACCTACTCTTCAACCTGTTCACACGCCTATCAACCCATGCCCTAGTGAATGTCAGGACCGGAATAGAAAGTGTATCCAAATCTGCAACCTCAGGTTCTGACCAATCTGGGAGCGGAAGTGGAGTATCTCTCACTGCTGCATAGTCCGGATGGACAACGTCCATATCCTCGTTCACCTGGTCCAGAACCGGAACAACTTCGCACTCCCTAATCAGAGTGATAGGCAACCGAGAGAACATCCTTTTCCTGACTTCAATCTCATCAGATGCATCAGCCCAATAGTCCTCAATATTTGCCTTGTGCTTAAACTCCTCTGACAGTACCCATTTGATGTTGTGATGTGGATCATAGTGCTGTCGGCTGGTGTGATAGGAAAAGTGATAAAATTGAAGCTCACTTTCAGCCTCTCTAGCTGCCTGTATTGAAGGACACACCTCATCCGAGTTGCCCATGACAATTGAGAATTCAATCCCTCCCTTCTTTTTCTTTTGAATTTTATCATAGGCAATCAATTGCCTAGATATCTCTAACATTAAAATTCTATCTATTGGGTACTTAGGCAGCCTATATGGGTACGATGAAAAACCTTGCAGCCTTATGTAAGAAAATTTCGGAAATTGAATGAACCAACACCCATACCTTTCAATCAACTCTTGGGCCTCTCTCGAGATTCTGTGGTGCAATCGCTCCTGAAGCAATCTCGTGATATGCATGGTGAAGGCGTCATTGACACGCTTGTAATGAGTAGTGCTTGCCAGGTGTAACTGCGGACAAGCGTCATGGATTTTGAATTGGTGAGAGCCACAACCAACAGGCTCTTTGTAGGAAATTCCTCTATACTTCGTCATACGAGCCAACATATAAATGATGTAAGAGCTCATGTAAAATGTCTTCGTCCTTCTAAGGCTCAGGAGCTGCTCATGCAAATTGTCACCCATCATCTCGCCCAAATGATTTAGTCTTTCCTTTCAGTACTCTGTGTTGATGTAATACCATCCAAGGATCGAAATAAAGGACTGTGGGCACCACCAACTCGCCGCATCATGATGAGGTTGCCGATTCTTTTGCTTCAAGTCATCCGCTATTTGCTTTTGGCGCTTCGTACGAGAAGGCTTGGGAGTGCTCATCCAGTGAGTGTTAATTGTCTCCATGCATCTCTCGAATGCAGAAGCGTACATTCGCTCAGCTCGCTCTCTGGATTTGTAAACCATGTTCCTGTGCACCGGGATCCCGAAAGCTTCACCAATGGCTGAAGGAGTAAGATTAGCTAGCACTTGGCCATCTGGTGACATGATCGATCTGTGATCCTTCTCATAATAATTGGTGCATTCCATCATCAGCTCCGAACACTGAATGGCTAGTGGGAAACCAACAGCTGCATATAATCCGCTTCGAACAATATTGTGCAAAGTAGTCGAAGGCCGATGACTCCCAATCCCCAACATTCTGTTCTTGAAGGCCTCAAGGTTGACGGAGCCCAAGTTGGTGTCTGTCAGCTTGCCCAACTTCGAAATGAACTTTGACTCTGGCATAAAGGTCTTGCTCAGCTTCTTGATCACAGCTTGCTTGGATGCACCATTGTCCTTGCCAGTCACCCTTGCCTCAGCCATCTGCAAACAATAAACATTCATTAGCAAATTAATTTATAAAATAAGATATTGTGTAGGGGCTGTAGTCGAGTTCTAGAACATTGAGAAGCTGCAATGACTTTTCTTTTCGCAAACCTCAGCTTCTTCTTCAGTAAATTCGAGCTTCAACACTTAGAAAAAGTTTCTAAGTAAACTTCAGTGACTTCACTACTTCAATCAGCAATCCTTTATCAGCAACTTGAACTTTGATAAATTTGGACTTCACACTTGGCAAGTGCGCACTTTTTAAACTCTCAGCAACTTCCCACCTCAAGGCGTCCTTCTAAGCACTGGCAGCTCAGCAATATTAATTTCAGCAAATTCGAATGCAGCTCCAAGAGTGGAAATCGAACCTTAGTAGCAAATTCAAGCCTCAGCCTTCAGCAAACTCAATCAGCAACCAGCAAGTGCGTCCCTCTTGGTTTCAGCAATATTCGAACTTTCAACACTTGCACTGGCAACTCAAGGCGTCCCTCTCCAGAAGTCTCAGCAATTTCAATTTCGAACTTTAGCAAACTCCAGTCCTCAGCAAAATTTCAAACTCTTCAAGCTTCAACAATTCTTAGCAACAAACTTCAGAGCAAATTCGACTTCTTCAACTGTGAAAAATAAGTGAGAAACTTCTTTATTTTATAGCCAAAAATCGAATTCTAGAAGGAGCCAATTATAGCCAATACATTTAATTTCCACTACTCCACTTCAAGAATTCGAATTTTCCCTCTTTGGTATTTCTGACACTTGTCCGAGAATCTTAATCTTCTAGAAGTTCAACCTTGACTGGCATCTTTGAATTTATTTTCGAAAAATTTAATTTAAATTCATCCTTTTAATTCACCAGCCGGAACTCTGTCACTTGAATTCGAATTTAACTTCTCATCAGCTCTGGAAAATTCATTATCGAAGAATTCAATCAAAATCATCTAGGCAACTCATCTCGAATTCATCATTCAAATCACTTTCTTGTCAAGAGTCGTTTTATTCAAATTTGCCTTAGAGAATTTTAAATTTTCCCTTAGGAAAATTTCACAATTTGAGCACTGATTAAATTCTTCACTGAGAAAGTGTTGGCAAAGTGCGGAAGACATGGAAATCCATCTATCATCGCAAATGTTCAGTACCCAGAAGAGAATTTTCTTCAGAACGCTTCGAATCCATGGGTACCCGATGAATGGGTTCATTTAATTTTTAAATTTTGAACCTTAGAAAATATTATTCTATCAAATTAAATCCATTCTTCGCCTGTGATCATCTTGTGTTGCTCCAACTTGAGAAATTTTATTAATCCATCTTGCATTATCATCCAACTCTGACTTCATCACTGAGAAAATTTGCTTGTGCTCCACGAAGAAAAATTCATCACCTTGAGCTCTAGGCGTATTTTCTAAGGAAGAAAATATTTGCCTTAGAAAATATTTTAAATCATCACACTTTGAGAATTTGCCTTAGAAATTATTTTCGTTTGCCAATGAGAAAAACATCAACTTCACTCAGAAAAATTTCCATGAGGGCGCTTAGTATATTTTATTTCTCACTCACCACTTCACACTTGAAAAATATTTACTTGAAGTTCCAACGCCTTAGCAATATTTTATCTTTTTATTTTTACCACTCAACATCTTAGGCGCATATTGCGTATGGAGGAGGATATTCATCTTGTGCTATAAGTCTTCACTTCCAACGCCTAGGCAACACATCCATCACCTTGCAATATTTTCTACGACATATCACCTTGGGCGCTTACCACTTAGAGGAAATTTGAAACCACGCCTAACATTTATCTTCACCACCTCACAAGCCTCAGAAAAAATTCTCTAACACTTACCACCTTGAGCGCATTTAGGACTTGAAGAGGGATAACGCCTAGCATTCACCTTGCTTTCACCACGCCATGAAGTGTTTTACTCACCTTTACCTCATTTACCACTTCATCTTCAATTTTACAACCTTAACTTGGGCGCATTTGAGCTAGGCAAGAGGATGACTCCTCAACTTCCACTTTTTGTCTTTACTTGACCTCTTTTGGGCGCATTTAGGCATGTATGAGGTATAAGAAATGTTGACTTGTTGACTTGTTTGACCCACTTCCCTCTTGGGCGCATTTTACCCTTGATGGAGGATGAAACTTATAACCACGCCTTGGAGTGACCTTTCACCTTCCTCGTTTTCGTCTTCACATGCATGCTTTTGGGCGCATTTGGCCTATGGAGAAGGATGAATTTGTTTGACTCCTTTGACTTTTTCCAAACTTGGCGCATTTCACCCCTTGAGGAGGATATTGAACACTTGGAAAATATTTTCACTTCCCTTGGGCGCATTTAGGCATGCCTGCAGGATGAAAATTGTTGACTTTCATTGACCATTTGCACTTTGGGCGCATTTTGGCCTGTGTGATGGACGAGTTCAACACTCAAAAAATTCTTCCATGCCTCTCCATCAACTTGGGCGCATTTTGCCATGGCTGCAGGATGGAGTTCTAGACTTAGAATTTTTCTCATTTTTCACCAGTTTTTCATGCCCTGCTATTTATAGTAAGCCTTCTGATTTTGCATCTCTGAAGCTCAGAACGACTTGAAATTTTGAACACTGCATCCTCATGACCTTGTTGTCCTGTCGACACTGCCATTTTTAGTCAGCCTGCTATTTTTAGCCCATTTCTGAAGATGATTTACTATAAATAGCAAATGCTTGCTTCTGATAGCTCCACTGCTCCGATTGACCTGAAATTTGAATGAGGCGCTCCTCACCACGTGACCTGTCTATCGATATCAACGCATGCACTTGACTTGCTATTTTTAGCCTGTTTCCAAATTGACTTACTATAAATAGTAAGTGCTCCGTTTGACTTGAAATTTTACCAGCAGATACCCTGAAGGATGCTGATCGCGGTGGTTTACACCGGTTTTCAAAAATTCTGACTTTTTACCCTTCTTTTCAGGTCCCGAAGTTGGAAACCCTAATTTGCTCTGCATGCGTATCAAATGACCTCGTTTGTCTTCAAAGCTTCGTCAGTCATACCGCCTGCGGATCAATCGGCCGAAGCTACCGGACACACCGCTAAAAAATAGCAAGTTCCTCATCGAAAGTGATTATCTCCATTTGCATGTCACTATCGCGAAGCTTCCTAAAAACCCACCAGAATCATCATCTCGACATGCAAAAGAAACCCCGAGATGCAAACTCTTAAAAATAGCCCCAAGGTCGAATCAAAGTTGTCGCCTCACTTTGCATGTTATAATCGCTGTAAAGGTTCGAAACCTGTATGAATATGTGACATGCAAAGAAAAACTCCAGACCGAACCCCTCGAAATTTGCTCCTGTCGGACTGCTAAAACAGTAAGTTGTCTCCGCTTTAGTTCCTCAAATTTGCACACGAGTAGTTTGATGGCCTCGAATAATAAGACCGCCGAATTCAAAAATGCATCGACTGTCTGTAATTTCACACTTACTAAAAATAGTAAGTACCTCAGAATCTGATGAAAATTTGATGAGCCTGCTGGAAGCACACTGACAGCAACGTTGAGCTCTGTTTTTAATTTATTCACTTCATTTGACCTTGGACTAACCAGGAAAGATAAAACCCTAATATTCAGACTTGGTCAATTTTACGCTTAAGCTCAGAGACGGGCACAATCCTCGAAAGGTAGACATCAGAAAAGAGACAGAGGAGAGAGAGAAAACTCAAGCCAAAAGACCAGAATGAAGCAAAAAATTAGGGGGTCCCCATCTTGAATGGGGCGATGTGTGAAAAGGTCACAACAACGCCTACGTCAGAGGGCTGAGTGATGCAGGCTCCTTTGAGCCATAGACTTCTAGCTTTTGTTTTGATATTTGTTTGGAACTTTTGATGCCATGGATTTCATATTCCATGAGTATTATATGCATTTGAAAGCATTTATATATCTAATTGTGTTACTACTATTATTTCCTTCAACTAAAATTTGCTTTTATACTTATGTGATTGATGTATGTTTGTGTATGTGGTCAAAGTAGTTTCTATTTGATGAGGTTATTGTATCTTTAAGGTTTATTTATTAAAGGGTGCATGAAACAAGTTTTAAATCCTTTAAAATCTCAAAATTTCTTGGGTTTTTCAATTTGTCAAGTCTCCGTCGAGTTTGGGCCCCGAGTTTGAGTCCGAGTCAAAAATTAGCTTGGCGAGTCCAAGGTGAGGCCGAGTCTTGTGTAATGTCCCTTCCTTAGGAAACTCAAACATTGGCAGAGATTGGCCTACTACAAGGGTTCCCGTAGGTCAGTAGTTTGGTTAGGGGACGCAATCGGGGTTGTGGAGCCTTGCCGGGAGCTTTCCAAGTCTTTAGTTTGGGGTTCAAAGGATAAATCTAAGGTTAATTTGGAAATATTAAAGTTGGCTCTAATGGAATAGTAAAGGGGTGAATAGTAACAGAGAATTAGAAGATGAATAGTGAAAAGTTCACCCCCCTTGTGCCATGATGCCTAGAGACATAAACTTGAGTGCCTTTAAAAACAACTTAAATGATAAAAAAGGGGGGCATATTGAAAAGCCACGCCTAGCATGAGGAGACCAAGCAATTTTTATTAAAAATACTTAAAAGTATTCATGTTGCCATGTTAAAAACCCTAAAAAGGGGTCGACCCATTTGGAGGAAGTCAAAAAGTTATAAAATGAGTTTGAGGCTGCCATTTGACATATGATGAGTTTATATTTTCCAAGCAGCTTGCAATTTGGAGCTCAAGAAGGGTTTCTACATGCAGATTTGGCCTTCTAGGAATGAAAACTCTTGGGAGAAGGGAGTGTTGGATGTAGCCCCAACATTCTAGAAGGCAAAAACATCATCGAGAAGTTTCCTTATCAGTTTGGCATCGTTTATTTGAGAAGGATATTGCAAATCAGTCATTTGGAGGGGCAAAAATTCTTATCAGATTGCAGATCAGCCCTTTTTGAGGACATTTCTACCATCTTACAGCAGTATTGCAGTCAGCCATACACCATTTGGGCATTTGGGCATCAAACCCTAGGTGCCAAGTGGAGTTTTGAGGGTTTTGGAGCTGGAAATTCACTTACGACAGTTAAAAGAAATCATCTCGTACTTGGAGCTAAATTGTGGAGTCATATTTAGAGTTGGACGAGTTCAAATTAGCTGTCCTAGAATTATATCAGACCTGAAAGCTTTGCTTCAGTCATGTAATATTTCATTTCCAAGTCTATTGATGAATGGGTATGTTGGATTTAGCCCACATCTATGTAATTTCAGTCTTTTAGTAATAGAATCGTTGTATACTTCAGTTATTTTCCATTTTCAGCATTGTATATGTCATGTTATATGCATAAAACTCAAAACACACAAAAAAAATCAGAAAAATGCAAAAACCAAAACAAAAACAAACCTTTCCTATTCGCTGGTCAAAGATTGTGAAAAGATAAAAATCAGAAAATCAGGGCAGATTTGGGTTAGGGATCTTTCATCTTGTAACACTAGTTCCAAACCATGCTCTAAAGTGATGGTTGGGAACCTAGAGTAGTGTGTGGCAAAATATATGATTCCAACCTAGATGCATGAACTCTAAGTCCAATGCTAACACTGCCACTACCACTACCAACACTTGTAGATGGAGGAAATGAAGGAATTGAAGAAGAGTCTCCAACTCCACCAATGGTTGCCTTCTCTTCTCTTTGCCTCCTTTTAGTTCTTTTTGCTGCTCAAAGGTTTCCAATTGAACTTGCACTTCACGCATAACCTCAGGAGGCACTTTTGGGCATGGATTAGCATCTCAGCCTCATGTGTGCAAAATAGTATTTCAATCTATTAATGCCTTCCCCATGCATAGTTGTTTTGCAATGAAAACATGTTACCTCTCCTTCTTTTGCCCAAGGGTAATAATGGCATGTTTCCAACAAGGGTCCTCTCTAATTGGAGTTTGAGACATTGTGATAAAACAATTTATAAATCTAAACAATGCTGCAATAACACATAAATAGAAAAAAATTAACATTCATGATTTATGTTTAAACTTTAACTAATATAAAAAAACCTAGGGTTTGCAATTATAAAACTATTGTTTTTACAAAAACACCTAGGGTTTGTTCAACAAAAAATTAAACACACCTAGGGTTTGTTATTTGTTCCACTAAAACAAATTACAAAAAAGAAAGAATAAATGTAGAAAAAAATGAAAATTTGGTTAAAAAAACAAAAAAAACCTTCAAAATTCAAATTTACCTCTTAAATCTTCCTTGAAATCAATGGCGAGCTCTTCCCAATCCTTTGTAGACTCCTCTAAATGCACAAAGAGTAGCTACAAACCTACACAAATGTGATTCAACCATCGATTTTTGCTCTATCTCCTTGCTAGTTTTCCTTCAAAGAAAATCAATTTTGGCTCAAATCTCTCTTTTTTCCTTCTTTGGCTTGAAAATGAAATGAAGTGCCTTTTAGGGTGAAGGAGACAAACATAAAACATAAAAGTTTAAGTGAAAGGCTTTGTTTATGTTTTTTTTGTTTTCCCTTTATCCATGTAGCGGTCGAGTCTCACGCTTAGGACTTGCCCAAAACTGGCGAGTCTAGCGAGTACTCAGCATCCGAGTCTCCCAGACTCATTGAGCCTGGATTGCCTCAGGACTCACCGAGTCCGGGCAAGTCCAAGCGATTTTTTAGTTTACTACACATAGACAAGGTCATTCAAGTGTGTTTGATTCAACCTATTGCACTTCTTTGTGTGAACTGCTTCAAAAACACACCAATTGTGCTCACAACCAGAACCACTACAAGATAGGTAAAATGCAAATGGCAAGATTTTGAAAATTAAGCATAGTGGCACAATCTTCCCACCACAAATCTGCAAGGATAATATTTTCCATTTAAAACAAATTGATTAGTTAAAATTAAACACATGTTTTACCTAGATTTAGAGTGGCTCCCCTAGAAATGTGAAAATTTGAAGAAATAATAATGCCCCATTGGCTTTCTTATAACTCTGTATCTAATCAAGTATGAGGTCTTGAAGGTTTCCATCATTAATCAATATTTCAATACATGTGTTGAGGCCAAGAATAACCTTTGCATCTACTTTGAAAGAGGGGGAGAAAAAAACTTAGGGTTCAAATAGTGGGCAGTAGCATGAATATATTGGTGGAGTTGTCGGTTCCACCTCCAATCATTAATGTGCCATATGAGTTCATATTTTGCCTTGTTCAACCCATACAAATGTTGAATCGCCTCTTTAATTGATCCATGGTCTCATATAGATACCCCATTGTTTTGATCCCCATCCACCGATAGGAGAACCCTAACCAACATGTTAATCAATATTTTACAAAATCAACAAATTGTAACATTAGAAAATTAAAATATATATAGAAATTGGAGTTTGGAAATTTACATTGATAATCTCCTCCATGCCTTTGGTAAATCTATCATCAAAAATGGTCTTCATGACCCTCTTTGATTTAGCCTTCCTGCAATAAGGACTCTATAACCACCTTTCACTCACAAACATGTACTTAAGGTTGGGCATTGTAGCTAATGTACTCTACAAGGTGAGGAAATTAGTGGCAAAAAACATGACTCCTAATCACACAAGAACCTTTCCATCAATGTGTCCTCTCATAAAGTTTAGGACCCATGTGCGGTTGTAGATGTACTTTGCGATATTCCATGCATCTTCAACCACGTTTTTCACCCAACTTAGTTTCCCTATGTCCTCAAGGAGTAGGTCAATATAGTGGGAAACACAAGGGCTCCAACACAATGTTGGGTGCCTTGCCTCTAGAAGTTTATCGACTGTCACATATGCAATTGCATTGTCGATCATTATTTGAATAACCTTTTCCACTCACACCTCATTCAACATGTTGCACAAGGTCTCTATATTTGTTATTTCATTGGAGACATCAACTAATTTTAAAAAGACTAGCTGCCCCTCTAAAGCCACTAAAACTTTGATTAGTGTCCTTGTTCCTACTATCCATCCACCTATCAGATAAAATGGTGTGGCCTTTATTTTCCCAGTTTTTATTTTGTTCTTCTACTAGTAGGCATGTGTTTTGGACCTCATACTACAATAATGGCCCACTCAACTCATGACGACTTGGGGTGTTGAACCCGTTACCTACCATGGTCAATGCATTGACCAACTGTCCTGTTGTAACCTTTCACAACATCGCCCCATTGCAAATGGGGACCCTTTGTTTTTGCTTTTTGAGTTTTTGCCTTGGCGTCGCAATTGCTATTTACCATGTTTCTTTTACAATGAGGAGTTTGAGTTTTTGAGGGGTCACCCGAGCCAAGTAGAGAATTTGAGCCCGAATCAATGTGCAAACATCATCACAGTGCTTAGTGGGCCTGAGGGACGAAGATTGACTGTCGTTTGAGCCAATTCTGACATCTCCTACTTTTTGGGGATTTCCCCTCTGAACCCCCTATTTTTTAGGGACTTTATTTTTGACATTTTTGGCCTATGTTCCTATTTTTTAGGGGCTATTTTTGGAAAAGTTTCTATTTTTGGTAGGGTTTCCATCATTGGAAAGTGCTCGGATTTCAAAAAACCAGTCAAAAGTCCTGAAAAACCAATAGAAAATCACGAAAATCAATAAAAAGGAATAAAAAAAGGGCACATGGCGAAATAACCAGCAAGGAATTCATGGCGAAATTTTCCTAAGTATGGAAAATGGCGTTCAAGGCAATGGTTTGAGACTAAGACAAGTCCGCCATGGAGAACAAAGGAATGGCATGCGCAGTGAGAAAGTCCGCCCTTGCTGGAAGGTAAGATGGCTTGGCTCAGTGGAAAGTCCACCCAAGGTAATGGCAAGAACTTAAGAAAAGTCCGCCATATGGAAAAGAAAGTGGCCTGGACATGAGCAAAGTCCGCCCCATCATGAAAAACATAAGGTAAAGTCCGCCCCACATGGAAAAGACAATGGCTTGGACATATGTAAAGTCTGCCCAAGAGATGATGGCTTGACACCTTGCCAAGTCCGCCCTATGAAGAATGTGAGATGGCTTGATCATAAGCCAAGTCCGCCCACTCAAGAAAAGATGGCATAACACCTTACCAAGTCCGCTCAAAGAAAGTTGGCTTGATCATAAGCCAAGTCCGCCCAAGAGCTGAAGACATGGCACAAAGTAGTGGAAAGTCCGCCCTACCATGGCAAGTAGTTGGAAGAAGGTAGAAAATTAAAAATTTGGCTAAGTATGGATCCCTTTGAGGGGGAAAACTTGAAAAATTTGGCTAAGTATAAGTGCCTTGCCTATGTAATGTTACCTTGGGGAGAAAAATTTCATGAAATTGACTAAGTATTTGATGCCTCAGAAAATGAATCTTGGCTAAGTGTAAAAGGAAAATACATGTGGAAAAGAAGTTCCAAGTCCGCCATGCCAAAATGAGAATGGCAAGAACTTCTTGAAGTCCGCCCTTGCAGTATGGAAAGAAGACTCCAAAGTCCGCCCTTGCAACATGGAAAGAAGTCTCCAAAGTCCGCCATAAGGAATGGTGAGAATGTCCAGACAAGAGGAAAGTCCTACCTTGGCACTTAGAAAAAATGGCAAAGACAAGACAAAGTCCGACCTTGCTCAATGGGTGGACGGCACAAGCATGAGAAAGTTTGACTTTGCCCAAGCATAGCATGTCCAAACCTTTATAAGGCATGTCCAAGGCAAAATAAAGTTCGACCTGGGTCATATGAAGTCCGCCGAGGAAATGGCAAAGCACATGGAAAGTCTGACTTAGGAAGAAAATGAAGATGTCAAGACAAGGATAAAGTCCACTCAGCCAAGGAAAAGCAAAAAAATGGCTAAGTAAAAAATTCAAAAAAAAATTGGAAAGGCACAAGTGAAGTCCAACCTCCCTCAGCAAGGAATGTCCAAAGCCTCATAAAGTCCGACCTTGGCATAAAGAGTGGATGGCGAGACCAAAGTAAAGTCCGCCCAAGGAGAAAAAAATTCAGAAAATTGACTAAGTGTTGGAAGGAAAACAAGAGGAATAAAGAGGAAAGGTAAAGAGGAAGTGAATAAAATCCTTGTCCAAGGATGGAGTTTGCCCTACTTAGCACAAGCCAAATTCAGAGTTGAAGACAAATCCACAGGGAAAGTTTATTCGAGCATGAAGATGGCCAAAATCTTGGCTAAGTGTTGAATGATCCACATGAGGGTGTTACAAAATGAATTTGAATAGCCAAAATTTGGCTAAGTATGGGGAAATACTTCACGGAGAAAATTCCAATTTCCTCCATTGTGGCGAAAGCACAAAGGCATTCTTCCCCATATTCAAGGCACTTAAAAGAAGCAATCAGGGCAACTTCTTGAAGGATTTCATCTCCTGAAGAGTTAAACACAAGCTTCCAATCAGAATCAGATGGTGACAACAAAAGTATTCCAAACAAATTTCCATTTTTTGATACAAATTGGAATCCAAGATCAAAGCTAGGAAGGAACAGGCGCAAAGGACAAAGTCATCGGCAAGGAAAGATATTCTAAGGCAAGCATGTGGAAGGAAAACAAAGTGACCAAGGAAGACAACCAGCACGTTGAGGGGGCACTTTGTCATCTTCCAACCAATCAAATTGTTCCAAATCAACATGCAACAACTTTCTATTTTATTGTTGGATTATATTTAGCAAAAAGGACAAGTGTCCTCGAATGTAATTTTCTCATTGGTCAAGGAGTTAGTTATGACAAGCCCTAATTAGGGTTTTATTTGGTAATCTCGGCTGTTGATTCTAAATCAATCTTGGCCATTGAATTGTAATCGGGGAGCCTATAAATTGAGCTCACCCCTCATTTGTAAAGCATGGGAGCATGTTGCAAAACATGTTAAGATAAGTAAATTGTTGCCTATGACTGCCAAAGTAATAAGTAATGCACGCATTGTTTTGATGGTGATTGCTTCTCTTATTTTGGAGTTGGCATGGTTCTTATCCCTCATCATAGTTTAGATTTTATTTCATGTATGTTAGATGAATGCAAGATTTGATAAGTATTGATTTATGGTGAAATTTTTGCTCATACTTTCTTTGAATGGATGATTTTCATTCAATGCATAAAGTTAGCCTGAGCTTACTTTGTGGATGCTTAACTTCTATCTATATAAATATTGTTCGATTTGATGGTAGTTATTCATGACGTGAAAATCATAAGCACACTCCCTTGAAGATTGTACCCACTTTGTGTAGTTGTCGTTGAGTGTGGCGAAGCAAAGCGTGGTTATTGGTTTCACCAAGTCAATACTGTCTCTTGAATCCTTAGGAAGTAGATTAGAAATTCTAACCCTTATCTCCTTTTTCAGTTTGTTTGATTCAGGACCCAAACAATAGAGCTTCATTGTCTAGACCTTCATTGTGAATTGAACAAGCCTAGCATAAGTCCCTTTGTGTTACCAGCATATCACAACGACCATTGAGCTTACCCACACGACATAACGAACCTTGGAATTGCCATATGATCTTCTCGCAATCTTAGCATATGCGGTGGTTTTTCAAGAGAGGATAGGGTGTCTTTGGGCATTTTATTCTGATGTTTGGTGTGTCATAAAGCACACATCAACATGTCCCAATAAGGATCTAAAGAAAACATTAAATGAATTATTGTTGTAATACCAAAATATTGCGCATGCCAACTTCACCTCATGTTGCAATTCTCTATTCCATGCAATACCTTCCAATGAAATTTGTGCACTAGGAGTATTACGAGGAACAAAAAATTTAGAATTATGGATGCCCAAACTTCCTAATCTTTGTATTTGTGGCCCAACGAAAGAAGAGCCTCCCATATCTTCCTGTGACCTTGTAGTACTAAAAACTAGGTTTGGAACTACCATTGTTCCTATTGTTCTCTTTTTCTCTACTTTCCTTTAATCATATGTTCTGAAGAATGCTTTGAACTCCTCAACCTCCAGACCAACTACTATACATGGCATAACATCTAGACAAGGGATCCATGCAAGGTGATATTTGAGTCAATTTATGCCTTCAATCATACTCTTAGTGCAATGAATAAGAATAATGTCTCCTCATGCTAGACCTAGTTTCCCATGTTTCTAGTGAGGACCCTTTGGTTTGCCACCAATTCTTCTATTTTTGGAAGCCAAATTCCTTATAGAAAAAAATAAAATGAAACCTAACAAAAGGGAGGCAACATAAAAAAATCACTAATACCCTCGTTAGCAGCCTAAACTTTAATCATGAGAGATGGGTTCTTGTGAACCACTACTCATGAAACATGGGTCAATGAGTTTGACTTGAAACTACATGGTTGAATCCTGATAGCAATATCATAATTTGACATGCTGTGGAAAATACCTCCTACTTATCAAAAAAATGCTACATAAAAGATTTCAGAGATCAATAGAATTTTGGTTGTGGAAATTATATGAATTTTTAAAATTTTATTCATATTGCAAATTTAAATGACCTACAAACTAGAATTTTCACAGTTATGATTGTGAAAATTTAAGAATGCAAGTTGTTTAAATCAAATTTTTTTCATATAGCAAGTTTAAACAATCTGAAGGCTTGAATTTTCACAGTTATAATTGTGAAAATTCAAGCTTACTAGTCATTTAATTGACATTTTGTTCATATTGCAAGTTTAAACAACTTGCAGGCTTAAATTATAATTGTGAAAATTCAGCACTTTCAAACTTCAACATAGAAAGGAATCAAAGGATATTAAATTGTGGAGAAATAAAATCACAACCTGCAAGTCATTTGAACTTGCAAATTTTTTTATTAAATTTCTGATTTCAAGCAAAATAAATAAATAAATGGTGTTGCCAAATGCATGTCATAAACTAAAAATAATAATAATTTGTAGATTCATGTCTCAAATCACGTACCCCAAATCACCAATTGTATGCCCTAAATTGCCAGTCATGTTGTAAGAACCCTTACAGGTTCAAACTGAATTTTTTCTCTTTGCTGCACTTAAACTCTTAACTTTGTTTACAACAAGGGTTTATTATAACATGTAGTTTGAAATATCCCAAGCATAAACAGAAAGAAATAAACTTGAACATAGATTTTAGGCAATCAACAAAGATGAACATAAACAAGGATGGTCATACCCAACAATGATAGCTTGTCTTCTTTATTTGATTTGAAAACTGATTACACACAGAGGGCTGGAAAGTACAGTCAGTTAGGTCTGATTTGAGTTTCAGACCTTCAATTACATCCAATTGTGCTAAAGCACAAGACCAAACCCTAGCTGTATGGATGGAAGATGAAGCTAAGTGAGGTAGGATGATATGCCCAGTTGGAGATGATTGTAAAGCGACTGTAGCAGCCCACTGGAGATTGTAGATGCCCAAAACTCCTCAGATATGATAATGAAATCAACTTGAGGACTGCTGTAACAAAAATTTGGTTATGCCTGAAGCTGGAAATCGCCAAAATTATCCTTCTTTTCCACGCAAACCTCTTGAAAACCTCCTTCCAGCAAGTAAAGATGAAAGTGTCACAAAACAAAGTCACATACTGCAACTAAAACTTCACCAAAGCAATCTGTTTAAGCTCTATGATGAACTCTACTTGAATTCATCTCACATGGTGGAATGGGGACATCACCATACCACGGTATTCAAGGGAACATCACCTTGAATGGACTGAAAATTACTTTCAGTCAAGAGACAACTCTCTTCAATCAGAATAGCAACACAAAAACATGCCTCTCTCAACCTCCCAAGCCTTCTTAAATAAGGTTCCAAGCCAAAACTGCCCCAAGAAGAGAATCAGATTTGTTTTATTAAAATATTCACTTAACTTCAGGACTAAGGCACCTTAAACCGCCCTAAGCCAATATTATATTATATTCCATTAAAATATTTGTTGCCTTCATCACTAAGGCATTCAAGTCGCCCTTGGGGAAATATCAGATTTTCCCTTATTAAAATATTCATGACTTCATGGCTAAGTTTCCCAAACCGTCCTAGGAGAAGATCTGATTGCTTTTTTAAATATTAAAATATTTCAATTTGGAAGCTTCCTTGAGCTGTCCAAGGGAGAGATCGAATTTGATGTTAAAATATTATATTTTGGTTGCTTCTCCCTTAAGTCTTCTAAACTGCCATAGGAAGGGGAATTCTTCTAGAAGTAGATGTGATTTGATGAGGTTGACTCACCTCCTTGTTTGCTTTGTCTCCTTGTTTGCTTGGTCTTGCAAATAGACCTCCTTGCTTGCTTTGACCTCCTTGTGTGCTTTGACTTACAAGTGGACCATGAGATAATGATAAAATAAGATCAACATTATGCTTTGCTTGGTTAAGGATAATTCCCTCTTAGCTCTCTAAACACATCTTACCAAAATTTAATTCTCTTGGCCAAAATCATTCCCTAATCACGCCATCTAACCCAAGGGAATGTTGGATGGGCTAGAATTAGGTCATCATGATATCACTCCGAGAATGGGGACATTACACGTGCCCACTTGAAATGCCTAAAAAAATAAAAAAAATTAATAGCAAGCAAAAAAAACAAATTTATATTGATTTGGCAAAGCTTTTCCCAAAAGTATGTGATTTTTTCAGATAAATTGCCCTGGGTTATTAAAAAAACTCGCCAGCGAATTTTATGGCAAGTAACTCGTTAAGCTTTCTAGCTCACTAGTACTTGCAATTTTCGCAATTGGCAAGTTTTGCAACTATGGTAATGTTGGTTGGAAATTTTGTATTCTTGTGAAAGCTGCATAAAATTGTGGATTTCAACCACGACGCGGAGTCGAAACTCTCCCTAATTAAGGGAAGCCCCTTTAACTAAATAAAACCAATGGATAGGACAAAGAATCGCCTCTTATTTCTCTGTGAAAGGCCATATTCTTTCTTCACGTAAAAATAAATAGTATAGTGTTGGTTGGAAATTTTGTATTCTCGTGAAAGCGTACAAAATTGAGATTTCAACCATAGCACGTGAGTTTGAACTCTCCTAATTAAGGGAAGGCTCCCCCTTTAACTAAATAAAACTGATATGGGTAGAATAGCAATCGTTCCTCTTGTTTCAGGAAAGATTACGTTCTTCTCTCTTCACAGAAAAGACACAGTAAATGTTACTAAAACTTGTTACAACAGCTATACAGTGAAATTAAGAGAAAGGAAATAAAGTTTCCTGAAAGCGCAAAGACTTCCGTTATTTCCTTCGGGACGGGAAAACAATTCGATAAGCACAAAGTCTTAAAGAATGAAATCCTATCAACCTTTTTTCAGAACGATTACTTTATGGAAATATACAAGATAAAACAGCTCAAAGACTGAAATTATAATGTATGCTTTCAACTATTCTAAATGAGAAATACTATGAGCATAAAGACTTATAATTCTTCTCTATTTCTAACACTAACTAAGAATTCAATTCTCAGATTTACAGCACAAAGTCTGCAAATATTTAAATTGAATCTCTCTTCAGCAACTTTCAACAATTTTCAAGTAATCACAAAATAATAATGATCCAAAATGACATAAGAACACTTAGGATGCAAAACAAGAATTCAGCTCAAAGTCTGAAATTCCAG
Organism: Sequoia sempervirens; assembly: GCA_007258455.2. Lineage (NCBI taxonomy): Eukaryota > Viridiplantae > Streptophyta > Pinopsida > Cupressales > Cupressaceae > Sequoia > Sequoia sempervirens. Next base: position 3,590 of record VDFB02305104.1, on the reverse strand, counting down.
CTTCTTGATATCACTTGAAAATTTACAATATTTCACTATAAAGCTCAAAGACTTTATGAGTATAAAATTCTGCAGAGTTTTCTTGCTTGCTAAAAAGATAAAGATTACAATAGACCCCTCAAGTATTTATAGGAGGAAGGTCTGGAGAAAAAGGTGGGAGGATCTCAACAAACTTGAGAAAATCTCTCAACCGATAACTAATTGCGATTGACTTATTCAAAATTACAATCCAAATTGTGATTTGTCTTGTAAGATTTTACACGTAATTACATTTTCGAAAATTGCAAGGAAAGAACACTTGCAATTGCAAAATTTGTTTTTACATATATATTGTCGAAAGTAAAATTACATAAAACAATCTAAAACTTAATTTGTTTCATTCCTATCTTTGAAAGATAAGAATTTGCTGATGATGGTCTTCAACTCGTTCGGATCTGGACCCAAAGTGTTCTTGGCCACTGCAACTGTCTTCAAAATTATATCAAAGTATTTGATAGTTGCCAATCTATGCTCTTCATAAGAAGTTTGCATCTTTTCAAGGATTGTTTGATGATTGATAAGCTTTTGAATCGAATCCAAAGAAAACTGCTCTGATTCTATTTGTTGACGAAGATTGGCTGCCATATCTGAAGTAACTGAATCAGCTTCAAGTAACTCATCTTCTTGATTCAAAACTGTACATGAGATCTTTTCAAAATTTGAAAGAATATCCTGCTGAACTTCGTCATTCATTTCTAAAGCGGCCTGGATATCTTTGATAAGATCTTGAATGACCAATGATCTATTTGTCATGAGTTCCTCAAATTCTATGTACTTTTCTCTGTTTGGCAAAACCAAATTGCTGCATAGGATTAATAAATCAACTTGATTTATCTCACTCCAGATCTTCAAATCTTTTTCAAGCGTTTCCAAACTTTGCTTGAAGGCTTCTAAAGTTTGATTCAGCTTTATCCTTGCTATCCTGACATTCTTGAAAACTTGCAACATCTTCTCAATCATTGGAATACTTTGCTCAATTAGCTGAGTTATCCATGAATCAATTGCCTTGGCCTTTTGCGCAATTCTTTCTAATTGTCTAACTGATTCATTTGGAGGAGCTGTAGATAGAGAATCAACTGCCTCTGATGATCCTGTAATCCTTTGAATGACTGCAACCAGCTGAGCATTGTCTTCCTTGAGCTTTTCCTTTTTAGCTAAGAGTTCGTTATAGCTTTGTGTCAGAATTGTCACTGAACTCTGAGCATCCTGCATCATATTAGCGTGAGTCTGCTTACCCAATTCCACCCTCGTGAACCTGTAATCAGATACCTGCATTTCTTCATGCGGTTTATCAACTAAGGGCTCTGCAATTTCAGCATATTTCATCCTGTTGCTGTCAACAAAAACCTGTGAGACTGTTTTAGCTTTCTTTGCAATCACTGGTTTTTGTTTCTTCAATTTTCGGAAATCAAAAATATCAGGAGACACTGCCTGTTTCTTTCTCTTAGGAGCAATTGAATTTAGCCATGGAGGAAGATCCAAGGTTGTCACATCTGAAATGGCAACTGCGGTCTCAATAGAAATAGCCTCAGTTTGAGATACAACAGAAATTTTTGAAGGTGCCTCAGTTTGTACAGCAACAATGTTTTGCTCAGAAGACAAATTGCAACTAGGATTGGCCATGAAACAATCAAAGTTCGTTACAGATGTATCAATTTCTGGAAGAGTTGTTTCTGACATAGCTGAAAAGATTGGATTGATATCAAAAATACTCTTGAAATTACTAGGCAAGTTCATCATGGGAGCATTTGTTACAGATAAAGGCTGATGACAAGTCTCTTGTGTTGGAATAGAAGGAACAAAAACGGTAGAGAAGGAATCAACATCACTGTCGATAGGAGACAAAGGGGATATAGCTGATTCTGGTATTGGGGCCTCAATGTGAGGAGTTATCTCACTTAGGATAGTAGAGGTCTCATGAACCTCGTCTCCTTCTTGCTGATCTAATACCTGAATCTGCATTTCGTTGACTTCCTTACCCTTTAATGTTTCACTATCCAATGGTTGTTCAGGAGCTCTGCTTACTTTCAGCTTGAATCTGGTACTTGAAGAGGAAGCTCCTTCTTTAGATTGTTCCCTGATTTCTGATTTCAATCCTCTAGGGCCAGCTGGGTCATCTTCAGCTCTAACTCTGATTTTGATGGTCTTGACACCTATGCTTTTGAGCCAAGAGTTGGTGTTCGCCAAGACTGATTGGAATCTATCAAAGATAGAGACGGATTCCCTTTGAGACCATTGAATTGCAGGAATGGGAGCATTAGCAACTCCCTGTTCTTCGTACTCAGGATCCAAAATTTGCTTATCATCAATTACTCCCTCTGGAATTAAAGTTAGATTCAAATCAATGATTTGCTCCAAAGTTAGCCTGCAATAATCCATTTTGTATACATCCTTTTCTGTACGGAGGTCTGCCCAAATGTCTTCAATGCGGTGAACATGAGTGAAGACTCTTTTTATTTTATCCTTCATCCTCCTGTAATCAAAATCCACTCTAGCTTGGAATCTTTTCAACGTTATCTCCTGAAGTTCAGTTTCCATTGCTTTGGCTCTTGAAGAGGTTGTCAAAGAATACCTGCCAATTACCAATGGATTATGTGAAGAAATACCAATTCCAGATTTGTGTTGTATAACTTGACGTGAATGAACTGACATCAATTGCCTTCCCAGCTCCATCAGAATGATCTTATCAGTTGGATATCTTGGGAGCATATAAGGTTGGTCTTCAAAGCAGCCAACTCTCATATAGGTGAATGTTGGAAATTGAAGGAACAAGCAGCCATATTGATTTACCTTATTCCAAGCTGCATCTGATACCCTGTTATTTACCAACTCTTTGTCAAACAAACACATAAAATAACCAAAGAAGGCATCTTGTACCCTTCTATAATGTGCTCGACTTGGAATAAAAGTCAGCTGATCATAATATTTCCATACGGGCACCAATGATCTGTCGCCTTCAGGAGATAAGCCTGGAAAATGTCTCAAGGAAGCTGCTATGTAGACCAAATATGAATTCATATAGAAGGTCAGAGTGGTAGGAACCTGTGCAAGCTGTTCGCACAAACAGTCACTGATTATTTCTCCCCAGAAAATTGGATGTTGTGCTTTTCTAATGACAACCATGAACTTATACATCCAGCTTTCAAACATGTTAGAAACTTTCAACCCTGCAATTCTGCTCAAAAGAGTGATCATGTCATTAACTTCTTCTATAAAATCAGACCGATACAACTTGGGCATACGGGTCGCACAAGGTCGTGATTTTAGAAGCCATTTAGAGTTGATGTGTTTAATACAATCATTCTTTTTCTGCTCAAAATGTTTGTGAGCACTCTTCAATGAAATCTCTGAATAAGTGGTTGCATCAGGTACTCTGAAAACTCTATTGATTGTCTCAGCATCAAGTTTGATAACTACGTTGCCATCATCATCCTTAATTGTCCTGGCTTGTCTATCAAAGCGTGCTGCACATGCAAGGACGAATTCTGGTTCAAGGGCAGCAACAGGAAAAGAAGCCACGAGATGGATATGACTTCTCAGCAACTTTTGCA
>VDFB02305103.1:0-13959 GCA_007258455.2 Sequoia sempervirens | reverse complement strand
TGAAAGGTCTTTCATTATCCATGATAATGGATTAAGGAATGTCATAGCTATAGATAATATAATTTAGGATGAAGGATGTAATTTTTTTCCTATGATAGTGGTCAAAGGAAGAGACTTCAATCCAGTTTGTCAAGTATTTTGTGGTTGTGATGATGCACTTGTGTCCGTTGGATGAATATGGATGAATCTTACCTACAAGATCAAGATCCCATTGACAAAAAGGACATGTTGATGCGAAGGGTTGCAATTCTTGTGTTGGTGCATGTATCAGGTTTCCATGGATTTGAAAATTTTGGCAACTTTTGACATAATGAAAAGACTCCTCCATATTTGGCCAATAATACCCCAAACGTAGGAGTTTCTTAGCTAAAGTTAGGCCACTTGAATGTGTGCCACAAATACCATCATGGATCTCATGTAAAGCATTTTTAGCTTTGTTATGTTCTAGAAACTGAAGGAGAGTACCATCAAGACCTCGTTGATAAAGTACATTGACGATTAGGGTATGTTGAGTTGCTTGTTGAATAAAGTATCATTTTTGGTTTCAGCATAAATTAGGTGGGAGGGTATTGTATTTTAGATAAGTGTAGATTTTCTTGTAGATGGAAGAATTAGCCTCGAATAGATGGTAGATGACTTGGGATTCAGGGTTGTCATAGGCAGGGTTAAACAATTGTTCCACCATGAACTCATAACGGGCTCGCTTTTCAAGTATCTGCAAGAGAGAAGCAATGGCCACAATGACATCAACAAGTTTGTTGTCACCTATAGGAATCTGCTCAAATTCAATCTCCACAAAGTAATTTTTGAAGTCATCAACCATTATTTTATATGGAATCAATTTGTCATCCTTTGTTTGGCAATCATCATTCACCTGGTTTATGACTAGTTGAGAATCACCATAGACATGCAACTCTATGATCTTCCACTCAACTGCTACTTTGATTCCAATGATTAATGCCTCATATTCGGCTGTGTTGTTGGTGCTGGGAAACATTAACCTATATTATTTTGGAATGGTGTGTCCTTGAGGCGTGATAAAAAATATTCCTATGCCTGATCCATGTTGTGTGTAGGAGCCATCAAAATATAACATCCTTTGTCATGTTGACATTGTTAGGACATCGGTTATCTCAGAATTCAATACTCACGGATGACCGCTTCAGGCAATGGTGATTTCAGGCTGGTTGATTTGCGCGGCTTTGAACTTGATTGTTTCGTCCATGGGTTCGATATCAAACTCACTCAACATTGCCACCACTGGCTGCCTTCCGCCGTGAAATCTCGGCGGGTGCAGATGCTGAATTTTAATCACCGGCCATGAGTTTAATGGTGAGTCGTCACGTGGGTCAGTTCCACTTGATATCAAACATTACCACCAAATAGCTTCTCAACAGTGTGGTGTAATTATCTCAGCCTTCAGGGTCCCAGCCCGGCGTAATGCCCCTTTCTTTTCCGGCTGGAATATTCCCGGCGCCAACACGCAGGATATTTCAGTTGCTGCAATGTAGAGCATCAGTCCATTTAGTTGGTGTCTATGGTATGTGGGAGGGGACATCAGGACGCTTCAGCCTGATTAAAGGCTTCACACTTTCATTCCATTTGGAAAGTAACATTATTGTGGAGCAAGTGATTGAAAGGATACATTTTATTAGCCAGTTGTGTGATGAACCTCTAGATAGATTGGAATCTTCCTTGCAAAGATCTGAGCTGGCTGATGTTTTTAGGAGGAGGCATCTCCATGATGGCTTTAACTTTTGCAGGATCCACCTCAATTCCTTTGGCTAACACAATACATCCCAAGATTTTAGCTCCAGATAGATTAGAATCTTCCTTGCAAAGATCTAAGTTGACTAATATTTTTAGGAGGGGGAATCTCCATGATGGCTTTAACTTTTGTAGGATCCACCTCAATTCCTTTGGTTGACACAATATATCCCAAGACTTTAGCTGACATCAAACCAAATACACATTTCTTGGGATTTAATCTCATGTTGAATTTCTCCAATCTAGTGAAGATTTTGTCTAGAATTTCTAGGTGTCCTTCTCTGGTGTATGATTTTTCCAATAGCTCATCTACATAATCTTCCATAAAAGTGTGCATCATGTCATGAAAGATGGTATTCATCACTCTCTGATATGTGGCTCCAACATTTTTCAACCCGAAAGGAATTACGTTCCAGCAAAAAGTACCCCAAGGACATGTGAAGGTTGTCTTATCTTGATCTTTAGGTGCTATTTTTATCTAATTGTAACCTGAAAAGTCATCCATATGTGATAAAATTTCATGTCTAGCTGTCATGTCTATGATGATGTCAATGTTAGGTAGAGGAAAATCATCTTTTAGGAAAGTCTTGTTGAGATCTCTAAAGTTCGTGCATATCCTAGTGCTTTTATCTAGTTTTGAAACTGGCACAATATTTGATATCCACTCAACATAGTTAATAGGTCTAATAAATCCCACATCCAACAATTTCTTTAATTCAACTTTTACCAAAAGAGCAATGTGTGGATGCATTTTTCTCAACTTTTGTTTCATAGGCTTTATTCTAGATGGTAGTGATAAATGATGCATCATAAGCTCTAGATCTATGCTTGACATGTCAGCATAGGACCAAGTGAAGTTGATTTGTCATTCTTCAAAGAAATTAGGAAAGTTTTTTTTTCTTCTTCTATCATGGATGCTTCCAGATGTAGAGTTTTCATAGTTTCCACTATACCAACATTGATAGATTGTGTAGGTTCAATCAGCACTGAAGATCTCTCATGATAGTGCTTAGGAAGAGTGTCAAATTTTCAATCCCTTGGTGCCTCAGAGAGGCTTTCACCTTGAGATGCACTCTTTGTTTTTACTTTTTCTTGATCTAATAATGCCATTGAATGGTTTTCACCATTAGATCTATTTTTGACATTCATTTTGCATCTAGAAGATTTGGCACTCCACTTGCTTGAAGATTCATTATGAGATTCAATGATGGCACATGTTTTAGGATTGTCAGATCAAAGGAAGTTTATGATGGCATCATCATTTGGAAAGGTAGGTATGTTAAGTAGCTCATTTTGGTCCCAGTTAATCAGTTCAAGATGTATTAATGGAAAGGAATCGTCAGATTGACTAAGGTCAAAAGGGGTAAGTGTCATGATGGAAATGTCGTTTGAGTGTCCAATAGCGATATCAAGGCCTATGATGTTACTCCCTTCTGAAGTGTCTATCTCGCTCAAAGTATGATCATCTTCACTTGAGTCATCGATATGTTGTGATCCAATTTCAAGTGGTCTATAACTTGAGCTAAATCCCTCCATACATATTGGAGTATACTTTTGTATCACATCAATTTCCTTATCATGACAAGACTCTTCAGAGAGGGAATCCCATTCATATTCATTGGAATCCATTTCAGGACTATCTCTCAACTGGAGAATTCTCTTAACAACCTATTGCCTGGTTTCTTCTTTTGATTCCTCTCTATATCCTAGTCTTATTTTATCCTTGGCTTGCATTGTGATAGGTTGTATTGGTTCTATGATGCCTTCTATTGTTTTACCAATAGAACCTTTTCCTTCATATCCCATATTTTCTAGGATCATCTTCCCTTTTCCATATTGCTCTATTTTTATATTTGAAGTTGATGCTTGTGAGGATTCTTCAACCTTGTAAAACCAAAATTAAAAACCTCCTTGTTATCTGATTCATCCACTAATGTGCCTTCTTTTACAAATTTTTCATCAAATAGTGTGGTGGGTTGTGATGATTGTTGTCTTTATGTTGATGGCTGCCCATATGACTTAGGATAAGACACAAGTTGTGATAAACACAAGGATTTCTCAAATGAGTATTCCCCCAAGCCTTTGTCTTTTAATTTGATCTTTACAACCTATTTTTATAAGGCATGTAGTTGACTTTCCTGATTTGATGGAGTAGATTTGTTGATACCTTTGTCTTTTTACTAGCCTTTTTCTCAACCCACTTTGACAAGGAATTTAGTTGTCTTTCATTGTTTGATAAGCTATGATTAGGAGCTTTCCTGTTATGTGGTACAAAAGTGTCTTGTGTTGTTTTAAGTTGTTTGCAATATTGGGAATTGTTGGAATCAGTTGCAATAGTGATTTCTTTCCCATTGAAAGGGAAATTCATACACTTATGATATGTTGATGGTATTTCCTACATATCATGTATCCAAGGATGTCCCAAGAGTATGTTATATTTTAACTCCTTGTCGAATACATGGCATATTAGAGCTTTGACAACTAGGCCTACTTGAATGGGTAGCACAATGAGTCCTTGGGAAGACCTCTCTTCGTCATCATAGGCTTTGATTATTAAATTTCTTCTAGGATCAATAGCATTCTCTGAATATCCTAGTGCACAGACAAGTTTTAGAGTACAGATATTTAGGCCAGCTCCCCCATCTATTAGAACATGTTTGACATGATGTTTATGAATTAAGACCTTAATGTGGAGGGCAATGTTGTGTGGATGGATGATTGATACATCATCATGTTTGAAAAATGATAGGTAGTGAGGCACCATTAAGTGTCCCACCATAACTTGAAATTGGAAAAATTACAAGTTATTTGGTGTTGTGGTGGCTACTAGAGCTTGTTCCAAGATTTCTTTATGTGCTGGTGAGATCTTGATCAATTATAAGATGGATATTTGTGCTAGTATTTTCTACAACTAATCAACTATGTTATATTGAGGTGTAGGAACATCAGCTGTTTTGGACATGGAAGGGGTACCTCCTTTCAATGTTACCTTGGCTTGTCCTCTTGTGATAGCATTGATAGGAGAATTGTTTTAATTTTCTTTGATTTTAATAACATTGATTTGATTGTCATTTGTGGTAGTGTTGGTGAACAAATTTATTGGAACAAGGTCATGGATTTGATGTAAGGTGGTATTGATATTGTGGTGATGATTTTCAGTTGCAGCAATGTTTCTTTGGCCCTTGATTTTGATATCCTTGGTTTGATGTTCAACCACCTCAACACAATGAATGGTAGAATCATAAATATAGTTAATGTTTTTTCCCTTGGTATTTGATGAAGAAGATTCCCCTTTTTCATAGTTTGGTTGAGGGTTCTTGAATGCTGCATGATCACTATTTGTTTGGGGTCCTTCTATGAATATGGTCTTGTTGTCAATCAAGTCTTGTATCAAGTGTTTTAATTACATGCAATAATTAGTTTTATGCCCTTTGTTCCTATGAAACTCACAGTAATGAGCATCATTCTACCTTGGAGGTTTAACTTGTGGTTCACAATTTATTGCTTCTAGTAGTATTATGACCTTAGCTACAAGAAGCTCATTCAATGTTGATTCTAATGAATGTCCCAAAGGTGTGAATATTATTTGATTGGAGGATGTTCGATATGTTGGTCTTCTAGATTCAACATTATCTTGATTTTGATTGGTAGTTTGGTTATTATTTTGGTTGTTGGGTGGATTGTTGTTCTGATTGGTTTTGGTGGCAACTGCAATCAAGTTGAATACTAGTTTCACATTTTGTGTTTCAGCTGAAGCGTCATTGTTACCAACATTCTTGTTTCATTGCAAAAAAATTGGTTTATCACTATTGTTGTAATTGTTGGAGGAGCTTGATGAGTTGTTGTCATTGTAAATTTTTATGACTCCTCTTTTGACCAAAGCTTCTTTGATTTTAATCCCATTTTCAAACAAATTTTCAAAGGTATGTGGACATTGTAATTCCAATCTATAACTCATCTCATCATTTAGGTTGTGGATGGATATTTCTATCTTTTCTTTTTTAGGTACGGGACAAGAATATATTGCAAACAACCTTCTCCATTTTTGTAGAAAAATGAGGAATGACTCACCCTTTTTTTGTTTCAAGTTGTAAAGGTCTTTCATTGTTATATCATGTTGGACGTTGTAAGAATATTGGGTGATGAATTTTTTGACCAATTCTTCAAAGGTTTTGATTGGTGGTGCAATTTTGGTAAACCATTCAAGGCATTGTCCACCTAAGCTACGCAGAAACAACCTCATCAAGTAAGTTTCCTCATGTAAATTCAAGACTCATGGTTCTAAATTCCCTCACATGATATATTGGATTGGTTTTACCATTGTATTTATCATACTTTGGGAATTCACAATGTTTGGGAAAAGGAATTATGTGGATATCTTGATCAAAAGGATATGGAAAAATTTCTTGTATCAAGTATCATTTTGATGTTCCCCTTTGCATGTCAAGAATTTGTTGTTGGAGGTTTTTCATTTGATGAGTTAAGGAAACCATTTGTTTTGTATCCTTTTTAGGCCTTTTGGGAGGTTCTTTCAATTGATTAACATCAAAGTCATCACACAATTTGACATCTTGTTTAGCTAGCATTAGTAAGTATTTTTCCCCATTTCTTTCAAAAATCTTTTCTAAGCATTTGTGGAAATTTGGATCTTGTTGAACATTTTGGATACTTCCTCAGTTATTTCTTCCCCTTCATTGTTGTGGATTCTTGTGCCATAGAAAAATGGGCCCTTGTCATTTTCATGGCCTTTTAGGTCTTGTTTCATGGTATTTGATATATTTTTCTCTAATTTTATGTTGTGACATGGCTTGAACATGCATATTTAGGTACTAAAATTCAAATAATGATGTCTTGTGAAGGTGTTGTGAAGTGTTGTAAGACATTTCTACATTCTTCTAGACTCTATTTATTGCAATTCACCTAAAAATAACCTTTTCATCACTAAACAAGTCATATTTTGAAGTGTTACAAAGTATTGTAACAAGATTTCATGGTTTTCTAGGCACAACTTCACTATTTATCACTTTCTCATGCTTTATTTGGTCCCTTTATGCCCTTATATGCCTTAATTAAGTGCATTTCTGAATGTAACCCTGATAAACACCATTAAATACAACTTAATTCCTGACACCCATTTTCAAGTCCTAAGTAGGACCCATTCACCATGGGTGGCGAATGAGTCCCTTTTGACTCCAAATTCAAAATTTTAAAATTTTCCTTTTAGGTTTTTATTCAAAAACACTTGATGTCAGCTTGTGATGAGGTACAAATAGGTAACTAAGGCACAAGATTTTATAAATAAATTATTTTCACCTCATTTTACACCTCTCATAATCTCCTACAATTCTCCAACATTCACACATCATATTCAAGCATTCAAGCATTCTACAACATCAATTCAAGCAATATTCAAGCACTTTGGAGCATCCATTGACATTACTTCAGATTTGCACTATCAAGGGTTTGGTAAGTTGATAGCTATTACATGTTATTAGTTTACCATTCTCTTTCTTTGCATTATTTCATTAAGGGTTTGATTACCAAAATTGGGCTTAGACCAAGGAAAATCCCTATTTGCTAACCGTCAACCATTTTTTGCCTATTGCATGTGTGTTAGTAGACGTAGGTATGCAGATTTTACAAGCTTCTTGGTGTTGAAGATTGGTAAAAAAGTCAACTCATTCATATTTCAAGCTTGGAGAACATTTTCTGTCTGTTTCCTGCAAAATTGACTTTGGCAACTTGACAATCAAAGATTTCTAGATCTGGTGTTACAGAGTTGTCTCTTATTTTTTAGAATTTTGGGAGAGGACTAATTCACCACCAATGGCGAATGAGTTCCACCTTAGGACTGAAAATTTGAATTTTTTCAAATTTTGGATCCCAACAGTTAGAAACTAGTTTCTAACACTTTTTCACCAGTAGGAGGACTAATTCACCACCCTAGGAAAATGAGTCCCACTGTGAAATTTTAGTAATTTTACTCAACATCCAAAACATTCTAGATTCATCCAAATTTTCCTAGGTGCACTCTGTTTCATCCTATTTCTTTATGTTATGCATTATTTTTTCATTTAGTTCATTATTTGCATTTCATAGTGTGTTTTCAAACATAGTTTAAATTCCTAGTTTTGTATTCATATTCATTCATTTAAATCTTTTATTTAGTTTACTTCATTTAGCTTAGACAACATCATACATAACATAATTTGAATGAACCCTTAGCATTTTTGGGCTCTATCTCTCTCCTTTTAGGTGAAAAACCTTAGAAGAGCTAGAGAAGCACATAGGAACCCCAAAAAACTACGGTTCAATTCCATGGAAAGGATTCTCTTCAGCTTCAACAATGGTGTTTTGAGTTTCACTATTTTGAGTTTCAATTTTTTGAGTTTCGATGTTTGGAGTTCTGATGTTTTGAGTTCCAATGTTTCCTGTTTCGATGTTTTGTGTTTCAAGTTCTTTTTCCTTGAGTTTCTATTTTTGTAACCTTGTTTGAATAGGCATACACATGTTATACTTTGACTGAACTTTGATATTTTTTTGGAAGAGTGCAAAGGATTAAAACTAAGTCAAATAGAATGACAAATTCTATTGATGAGACTAAGTTTAATTTGATTATATAGCTTTGTTTCATGATGAAAGGATGATAAATCCTGATGATGAAACTAAGCTTAATAATCAAAGATATGATAAGTTTGATGATTTAGGAACTTTGAGATGTTAGATCTTGGTTTAATTTGAAGAATTCCACTTGTAGAGGTTGGTTTTAACAAGTTTAAACTCTGTGGTACCAGAGGAATGATTTTGGGCTAAAAAAGATTCTAAATTCTAGTTCAAACTGTGAAAAAAGGGATAAATTTAACTCTCAGCTTTTGCATTTAATGGATGCACTAAAACAGAGCCTGGCTACACTAAAAGATGACAGATGTGCTAGAACAGAGGATGAGTGCACTGGAAAATTGCTCAGATGCACTATAAGATTACTTAAATGTGCTAAAATAGAGGATTGATGCACTAAAATATGTAGTGTATGTGCTATAACAAAGGGTGAATGTGCTAAAATATGTTTTTTACTCACTAGAATATAACTCAAATGTATTGGAAAAAGTAGTGGATGCACTAGGATAGTGTATGTAAGCACTGGAACAGATATTGGATGAGCTAAAATATGGCAACAATGCACTGTAACAGAAAATGAATGCGCTAATCTAGAAAAATTCAGTGCTTTTGCAACTCTGTCTGGTTATTTGGCTTTGAATTTTGTGAATCTGAGTGTTTCCAAGGATATAATATTTTGACCAATGATTTTTTTTTGGTTTCTAGCTTGTGAATGATGGGAATTGAGTATTCAAATGGATGATTTTTGAAACATGACTTCAAACATAGCACTAAATTGTCAAATAGTTGTGGGTATGTGCAAGATCATGGGGGTCCAAACTAGGCCTCTAAGTGGCGATGAAAATTCAGAAAATCAAAGTTAGGCAACTCGACATAAAAATTTGAATAGGTTATTAACATAATTTGAAAAATATTTAAGAAAAAAAGTTGTAGCAAATTGAATGTAGTTTCTAGGCTAAGTCCTTTTTTGGAAAAAAGTAAAATTGTTTTGAGAAAATTTGAAATTTCAATGCAGTGGTACTCAATTTTCAAGAAAATTATAAGAAGCAGGTGTGTGTCTAACCACCCTAAGTACAAGAAAAACATAATATTTTTTTCTAATTTTTCAAAAAAAGTAGAGGACACATATCTAGATGTGCCAAAAAAAATTTGTAATTTTTTTCCACATAAATAATTAGTTAAGTGATTTTCACAATCTTTCGTAACGAGCATGTTCATGTTTGACCACTGATAACTTGGTCAAAATTTGAAATTCTAATTTTTTATCCTACAGTAGCAAAGCATAATGTGGCATCTTTAGATCTCGAAAAATGCTAAGTAGTTTGAAAGTTATAGAACTCTTCAAATTTTATCAATCGTGATCTTTTAGATTTAATATGGCAGAAAATAAATAATAATTACGTATTTAATTCAAAATAATGCAAAAGTTATATTAGTGAAAGCCAGACATTTTTTTTCTATAAACCTTTTCATTTATGAAAATTGAGTAAAACAAAGTCGTCACCACAAGGGCAAACTTCAAAACGAAACAAATTTAAAAATACGCTTTTGGGGTTGACTTTTCGGCTCAAACTAAATTTAATATTCATTTTGGTTTGTAATAAACCAAAATGGATATTCGTTAATTATAATTTTTTTCATTATTTATAATACATAAATATATAATATTATGTATTATATATAATATATTATATAGTATATTATATATTATGTATTATTATATTATATATTATATATTATATAATAATATAATATATAATATATAGTATTATATTATTATATTATACTATATAGTACATATTTTCTCTATAGTATACTATATGTTATATATAGTATACATATTAATTATTATATATAGCATATAGTATATTTATGAAATATTATTTATTATATTAATATTATGTAATATATATTATATATATTATATAATATATATATTATATAATATATATTATATAATATATATATATATATATATTATGAAATATATATTATATATTATATAATATATTGAATACATTGTCTCTCTTTGAAAACGAGGCAACCTTTTTCTAAGTAGAATTAGAAAAAAGTTGTCACATCAATCATATCCTATATCAAGCAACACTATTATTAGATAGATTTCCCATCACTTGCAATAATGGTAGGATTTGAAATATAACTCGTATGGCCTTATAAATGCTTACTAAAAGCTTAAAAGCAACTAATTATTAATAATGACAGGATTTCCCATCAATTTTACCACCAAGGAAGATGAGTTGTAAAGAAAACTTAAAAGAAGCTAAATATTAATAACACTAAGGAAAATGTACCACCACTAACAAAATTATTAATGTGCGGCCAATTCACGAGAGAGAGAGAGAGAGAGAGAGAGAGAGTGGGAGGGACTTGAAAGAGAGGGATAGAGAAAGACCTTAGAAGTGGGAGTGAAAGACCTGAGAGGGATGGGGAGAGAGAGCTAAGAGAGAGAGGGAGAGAGAGAGAGAGAGAGAGGAGGGGAGAGAGGGAGGCATAGAGGGAAGGACAAAGAGAGATATATAGTTTGGAGGGAGAGAGGGAGAGCAAGAGAAAGAATTGAGAGGGAGAGGAGAGGGAGAGAGTTCTGAGAGGGAGATGGAGAGAGGGAGGTGGATGTAGGAAGAGGGAGTCTTGGAGATGGAGAGAGAAAGAAATCTTGAGAGAGAGAAAGGGAGGAGAGAGTCCCAAGAGAGACTTGAGAGAGACAAGAGAAGCCCGAGAGTGAGAGGGAGAGAGAGAGAGAGAGAGAGAGAGAGAGAGAGAGAGGAGAGAGAGAGGAGAGAGAGAGAGAGAGAGAGAGAGAGAGAGAGAGAGAGAGAGAGAGAGAGGAGAGAGCTGATTCAAAGGAGAGATAGAGACCTGAGAGGAGAAAAGGAGGAGAGAGGAAGCCTTGAGAGACTTGAGAGAGAGAGGCCACAGAGGAAACCCAAGACAGAGAGGAGATAGACTAAGAGCTGAGACAAGAGAGAGGGATGGAGAGACAAAGAGAGGGAGAGAGAGGGAGAGAGTGGGAAGAGGAGAGACCAGAGAGAGAGAGGAGAGAGAGAGAGAGAGAGAGAGAGAGAGAGAGAGAGAGAGAGAGAGAGGAGAGAGAGAGAGAGAGAGAGAGAGAGAGAGAGAGAGAGGAGAGAGAGAGAGAGAGAGAGAGAGAGAGAGAGAGAGAGAGAGAGAGAAAGAGAGAGAGTTGGATCAGGAGAGATAGAGACTTGGGAGGGAGAAAGGGAGGGAGAGAGGAAGCTTTGAGAGACTTGAGAGAGAGAGAGGCTAGGAGGAACCTAAGAGTGAGAGGGAGAGATAGACGAAGAGTTGAGACAGAGAGAGGGATGGAGAGACAAAGAGAGGGAGAGAGAGGGAGAGAGGGAGAGGGAGAGACCTGAGAGAGAGTTGAGAGGAAGAGTGTTTTCCCATGTTGGGACAAGCTCTAGAATAAGAAGTGATACAACCATAAAAAAAAATCATTACAACTCAATTCAACATTCATGCCATTAAAACCTTAAAGCTTAATAATATTTCATTAGATCATTCATGTAAAAGAACATAAAATCATCATGAATAAGAATCAATATCTTCCAATCATGGTACATAAACAAGAACATTATGCAACTTTCAAACAAAATCCTTAGAAGACATCAAGATACATGTTAATTAGATTATTCATGTGAAATCTATACAACGATTATGATCAACAAATAAGTCATCAAGCAACCATGATGCATGAATAAACACTATATATACACACTATATACATTAACAAACACTAAATTAATAGATTATTTAATATGTATTACTAAATTTTTGTCTCATCATTATACTATTAAATATTCATAAAATCAACAATAAAAATATCCATCCAACCAAATTCTTTATAAAATATGCATCCAACAAAATTCTTTATAAAATATCCATCGAGGATCAATTTTTTTATAAATATAAGATTATTGTCAAGTAATAAATTTTTGCGGATCTCATTTTCATCTATTGATTTCTTTGTGTTTTCCTCTTTAGATTGGTATTGTCTCCTTCCTCTAGCCATCATTGATGCTCATCTAAGTCCACTTCCATAGACCTACATGCATCAACAATAGTTTACATTTTTTATGCAAAACGCCTCAATAATGGGTGAACACATTCGTCATTTTGAATAGCGTTAACTTGATCTTGAATGGTTCTAACATTCACATCAACTTGTTCTTGAAAGCGAGCACCATCGGGTGTAGGTGGTGGAGGTGGGGGGTTTCGAGGTGGAGTGGGTGGAGGTGGAGTGGTTGGAGCTAGAGGGTGTGGATCCATGATTTAGATATAAGTGAACCTGCATTAAATTTGTAATTGAAAAATGTAAGATACATGTTTAAAATCCCCTTAAACCATTCAATATAAATGACTTAATTGAATACAAATGAAAAAACCTATAAAGCTTATTTATGTCTAAGGTGTGTAAATGGGAAACAACTAATTGTTAAAGTGATGTGGAATCTCATTTAAAAATACATTAAATTTTTACCTCGCTGCAATGTGGAAGTGTTAAGCTTAAAATCGATTCTACAAAGGTGGAAGTGTTTTTCTCTAAATTTCCAATACTAAGTGAATCTGTATACATAGTTAGTTAAACAAAAACTTGTCCCTATAGCCATAGGGAAATGGGAAAATTTAATGGGTAATAATCAATGGGTTGTGCGGGAGGCTATCATTTGTATATGATTCAATATAATAGCCTCATGCATAGCACATCGATTATTATGCATTCACTTCACCCATTTCTCTATGGTTGCAGGGACAAGTTTTGTCTGGTCAATACTAACAATGGATCCAGATTCACCAAGAATTGGAAATTTAGAGCATTTCCAACAAGGATCCTTTCTATTTTGAGAGCTGAAGAGAGTCAAAAAATTAAAAAATTAAAAAACAAATTGTTTAGCAAAGAAATACTAATTTAAAAATAATAAACAAAGCAATAACTTAAGAAACATGAAAATAAGTGATAAAGAATAATGAAAAATAGACAAGAATGTAAAATAGTTTAAAAAAATGGAGAAAGGAGGTAATGAAAGTTCTATTTTATGTTTATTTAGTATGCTAGGTTTAATTTTATGGATTTTTTCTAGTAATAAAGGTTCCATTTTTTTGTTTGATGTTTTTTTTTTTTGCTTTTCACTAACTAGGGTTTCAAATTTATTTGTAACTTTAAATAGAAATGAAAAAATTCAAAAAATGTACAAAGAATGCAAAAAAAATCTTAAATTTATCACTAATTAGCAAAAAAAATTGAAAAAATGCAAAAAAAACATACCTGGAAATCGTTGGAGGTCACTACTTGACTACTGTGTCACCAAAATGAGGACTAGTTCATGAAAATGAGGAAGAATTCATGTTATATAGTCCTTAAAGAAACATATATACATTTCATGGAAGTATATTATATTCCCATGTGGCTTCAATTAATTGGATTAAAAATGGATATCCGTTAATTATATCATAAATTTATTGTATATATATAATATATAATATATATTAGAATATATATACTATAATATATAATTTATATTATATATTATATAT